>JAWQUT010000029.1:3381366-3408610 GCA_033807755.1 Ellobium chinense
GGGAGGGGAGGAACTGTGAATACCAACAAATGAGCTTTCAGGCCTATAACCTAAAAACATAGAGTTCTGTGACACACACAAAACAGTTTTTATTTAGAAGAGAAGGGATTTTGTTGTTGTTGTTCTTCTTCTTCTTCTTCTGGTTGTTGTTGTTGTTGTTGTTGTTGTTGTTGTTGTTGTTGTTGTTGTTGTTGCTGCTGCTGCTGCTGTTCCTGTTGTTGTCAGCAGCTGACAAGGGTATCGGGCTGTTGTTTTGCATTGTTGGAATGAATGTCACGTCAGTGATCGAACAAACGCAGAAATAATTAAGGGAATTAATGAATAACATTATTGTGCTCTAATGAATACACACACCATCCACTTCCAGCGAGCTATTGGCCGTCACAATAGTTGGGCTGTTTATCAAATTCAACTGTGCGAGAGGTTCATTGACCGTCCCCTCCGTCCGAACAATAAAGCGTCCACGATAAAAGATCTCCCCGTAGAGCGAGCCACCTGTAGGGATGGGTCGATTCCATCCTTCATTTCTCGATTCCTGTGCAAGAACCATTACGACCGATACTAAAGATAAAAAGATGCTCGAATTTTTATTCTGGCAATGATGAATCTTACTTTTAATGAAGGAGAGTTTGATGCAACTATCTGCTTCTTCTGAGAAATCTCTTTTCCTTTTGACAGTCCAAGAGCCCAAAGTTTTTTTTCTTCCATTTTCTAAGAAACTTGCAACAACAGCAGCAGTAGTAGCGGCGGGGGCTACAGCAGCAGCAGCAGCAGCAGCAGCAGCAGCAGCAGCAGCAGCAGCAGCAGCAGCAGCATTGACAATAACGACCAAACAGCCACAACAACAACAACAACAGTGAACCTCTAAATGTTGATCTCATGTTGATGAAAGCCTCTTAGTATAGAACTTAGTGAATCAAAGTTTGAGGAGGGGAACTACAAAGGATTACTCTTATCAAATTAAAAACATATCGAGTGTTTTTGTTACAGATCCAAATGGCGAGGGTAGATAAGCGAACCGTCGTATAAACCCTTCAGCTGTTGAAAAACGAATATCGAATTTTGATTGTAGTCCTAGTGGGAGTAGTACTCGGAAAGTACTTGAAGTCGAGCGGATTCCAATTTGGCAGAAATGGTCCATCTCAGAGTGTTAGGTGCCACCCACCGATCAAAGACGTGATCGGGTCTTGTAAACATGACCCCACGATGTCTGAGATTAAGATTTATTATAAGCACACAAGTACACATATTAAGGTACAATCACTCCAAACACTAGGTGCCAGCAATAACACACCTACACAGGCACATACAATGCAGGCCAGTACGTAAGCTTAAATGATCATAAATAGGAAGAAGCGTTGCATATTACCAATCAGTGATACATGCAAAAGGATTTCAGAAGTAGAGTTAAGCTCGCTGGACAGGTAAAAGAATGTTCGCGTAAGTCTTTTTCCTGAAGTAAGAAGAGAATATGGTGAATCTAATAAACATCAAAGGGCAGGTCTCCCACAGGATAAATCTCGCTTAAGTCATAAGAAAGTGACTATACTGGACCATGGGATATGGCTGGGTAATTCCATTATCAAAAATGTAGATAAATTGTACTAATCACAAGGTGCATAATATTCATTAAGAAGTATCTGAGCGACAAAGTAGGATATATAGTGTAGGTAGAATGTCTCCGTGACATATTATCTACATTAATCAAGGAAAGTTAAAATCCACCATCAGTGGGCAGAAAAACTGCAGAATTATTCTGTTTGAAATCTGACCCTAAGAACAAAGTTATGGAAATCGGTGTTATAAAACACACACACAAACACACACACACACACACACACACACACACAGGCCATCGTGAGTAAATAAAAATGCACAAAGAACTGAAATCTCAATGTACGATAGTGTTCAGATCCATATCGTCTATACATCATTGTAGGCATTGTGCTCGGCTGCTCACCAGTTCTATCTCTCCTATCCGGCCGTTTCGTTTTGACTCATTCTTTTGCTTCTGGTTGGCTTTGATGTCGTTAAACCTGCTGTTTCAGAAATGCCAACCAAAAAACCATTTATTTTACAGGGAGACGTTATGCAAAGAGCGAATGGATCAATATGTTTATCATGCAGGGTGATGCAGAACAAAGAGTCTGCCATGTTTCAGCCCGATCAGTAAATTCTTTGCTGGGGTGGTGCAGGCAGATAGATGGGAGAAAGCAGGAAGGAACGGAAGGAGGGGAAAGAAGTGAAGAAGGTGCAAAAGATATGGTCTGCTCGACTGGTGGCTAGACTATGAATGTATTGGGGTCGATGGGTGAGGGTGAGAAGGGGCAAAGGAGTGAGGGAGAGATCACTGATGCAACAGTGCTATTTCATGTTGCCATCTACTCCACTCTGTTGCTCCTTCTTAAAGGCAGCCGACATTATTTTAGTAGTTAGGAGACGAGTGTTGCATCGCACTGATAAGAGGAGAAAAAATAAATACACGCTCAAATGCAAGCAGCACATATTAGCCTACCAGAAGAGATGCCACAAGATATATATTAAAAACGATCTCTTATAGGGGGATGACGGTATCTTATTAATGCGGTTTATATACAGGATTGAAAAGTTAATACCTAAAGTAGTCCAAGAAAGGCAAAACTCAGCATAGATCTAGCGTACAAGGATGATGCTGGTTCGTCGTTGTGGATCATGACCATGTAATGGTCTCAACTTTGAACGGTTTAATGTTATCCAGTTATCCACTATCAAATGGCAGATCTCGAAGTCATAACTTGCCCTATGCTAAAACACGGTTTTAACCTCACTGGTTCGTTTTGATCACCCTTGACCCAATAGCAAGTCTTAGTCAAGATGATAGCATGTAATACAATCATCGCATGCACCACCATGTGATTCACCACCATCACCACCACCATCACCACCATCAACAACAAAAACAATAACAAACAAATAGTTATCTCATAATGGTTGGATTTCTGCCATTCATGGAACCACCNAAAATAAAAGTACAATATATACTGCATTTTCTCTTTGTGGTTTTTTTTTCAGAAAGCATCATTCATCTCTCTTGATAGAGTTAGACAACCGATAAAGGGTCTACCATGGCGGATATGGGCAAACTGAACGAAGAACTCAAGGCCAAGGCCAGAGTGAACAGAGCTCATGCCAAGAATCCTCTGGAGCTGGTGCAAGCTCACTTCCTGGCTCGGGGAGCTAGCGGCATCAAGGGCGCACAACGGTAAGGAGCTGTCACTGCTGTAGAGCTTCTAGAGGTATTATGTGGGAGAATTAGGGGTTCACTCCATGAACTTTACGGAAGCTGGTCAGCGCTCGTTACTTGGCTAAGAGTAAGAGAGCTCATGGCACTGAAGAGGACACAGCTGTTATACGTTGAGAGAGAAAAGTATAGATTTAGAGTTCCCAAGAATTATTATGAGTAAATGGGAAGGGCCAAAGGGTTAAGGTCACAGTGAATAAAGCTCAAGCCATGATATCTCCGGAGCTGGTACAAGCTCACTTCCTAGCGCGTGGATCTAGTGGCATCAAAGGCGCTCAGCGGTAAGGATTTGACTGAGTCTGTTACTACATTAGAGCTTCTAGAGGTTGGCTAATATGCGGGAGGATTAGGAGAGTCAAGGGTCGGGGCCACAGTGAGTAATACTCTTTTCATGAACCTTTCTGAAGCTGGACCGCGTTCGTTACTCTGATAGGAGAACTAATGACATCGAGGAGACACAGCAGCAAGCCGTTGAGAAAGATTAGTATAGATTTAGAGTTCCCAATGTAACATTATTATGAGTGGGTGGGAAGGGTCAGAGGGTCAGGAACACCGTGAATAAAACTCATGCTGTGAGCCATCTAGAGATGGTGTAAAGACAATTTCTGGCTCTTTGAGCTAGCAGCATCATGGGCCCACAGCGGTAGGAAGTTGGCAGAGATGTGACAGATTTAGAGTTTTTGAGGTAAACCAGTTTGTCTATGGAGTAAATAAAAAAAATATCTGCATTGGAGTTCTTGAGGTAACTTTATTTTGAGTAGGTATGAAGGGTCAAAGGATCAAGGTCACAGTGAATAAAGCTCATACCATGATCTATTTAGAATGGTACACGCTTACCTCCTAGTTGGGGAGCTAGCGCTATCTAGGGAGCACAGAGGTAAGAAGTTGACTGAAAGCTTCTCCAGATAATATTTGGGTGATGAGGAGAGTCAGGATGGTTAATGCCACAGAACAGGGCTCAAGCCCTGGACCTTCTGAAGCCGGTCAAAGCTCGCTACTTGACTACAGGAACTAATGACATCATCAAGGAGATACGCGGTAAGAAGTTGTCTGAGATAAGGACATATTAAGAGGTCTGGGGGTGATTCAAGAAGGGTCACTCAAAGCCACAGTGAATTTAGCCCATCACTAGTACCCACTGAAACTGGGCCATGTTCGACCCCCTTGCCAATGAAGCTAGCATTATCAGTGGGTTTACAGAATTAAATCTAGGTTATAGGGAACTCACCATAAGAAACCTCCTGGCTTCATTGGGTAAACCTCCTCTCTGAGGAGGGTACTAAAGCCATGAAGCTGTTTGCGTATAGAGTGATTAAGATGTCGCAAGTGAAGAGGGAGAATGGAGGCTATGTAATGAATTAATGAAAAGAAAAAAAATGTCGTGTTGCATTATTTTTCGTTCTAACGTACTTTCTTTGACTGGCTATTGTCTCTTCCATTTTACCCGCCTATAAAATGCTTGCTTATGTTTTTTTCTCAGGCGTTTCCGTATTATGGACGATGACGGCAACCGGCAGTTGTCTTTTGAGGAATTCTCCAAGGGCATTCGTGAGGTAGGAATCGTGCTTCAGAAGGAACAAGAGTATGAACTCTTCCGGTACTTCGACAGGGACGGCCAGGGAACCATCAATTTCGAGGAATTTCTTAGAACTGTCCAGGTAAGCCATGTTTCTGACCAGCAACGGAATAGCACGCACGAAGCGTCCTCTGCTCCTCATTTGCCTTTCGGGTCTGTCTTTTCTTCTGCTACTTTCAAATTGGTGCTAGACTATATTTGTTATAATAGTTGTTCCTTGCTGATTTGGCCTAAGTCCTTTTGTTGTTTCTTTGGCTATAATGTATAGGTGTGTTGACAGAGACTATGTCGTGTCTGTGCATAGAGAGGGCGGATTGGGGTGATGAATATTTATGTTTGGGTGTTTGAATGGGCAAACAACGATCCGTATGTGTTGCAAAAATAGGGACCGTCATGAGCTAGGCTGTGTAGGGATTTACTCAGCGGGTAGGATTTCATAAAGTGTTAAAGATAACCGGGTTGCTGCTTTAGCCGTGGTGATTCATGAAGGCAGGTTCCGCTGCACATACACGAACAGTCTATGTAGCTGCATTTAGACACATTTGACGGGGTACATTGTACTTACAGATTATACATATAACTAAACACATTATATGTACAGTATTTCAGTAATGGCTCAGCTCGGAACACTTTTTTGAAGAGGTGAAACATACAGATCCAGTTCCTTGCCATTTGGCAGAGTCTCTGTAGTTTTCACCCAAGCCAGTAGGTAGCCTTTAGCCCCATTGCCCCTGTGAAATATTTTCTTTGCTCAAGCACTCTCTTTCAATAAAGTGATAAGGTCTATTTTTTTCCAGTCATTGCTAACACTGAAGATCTGCACGTTATTCTTTTTCGCTTAGAAAAGAGGTTAATTCTTTCCGAGTGTTTATAGTTGCTTTACGTTTCATTCAGTAATGACATGCTTCCAGATAAGAATTGAGTATATAGACTGCCATTATACTGAAGAGTATGAGGAGAGAAAATATTCGGCTGGAAGAGATATAACCTTATCTTATTATTAATGAGGAAAGTTATTATGTTAGGCAAACTTTCAAGTTGAAAGATATTGTTGACTTTCGTCAAACAGCGACAGGAGATACTAAAAGACAGGGTATAGGAGCAAAGGCGAATGTTTCAAAAGATATGTTCGGCTCGTGGATTAAGAACCTGAGAGAACTAAGGAAAGGTACATACTTTGGGTAGGGAGCCACAGACCTGGACTAAGGTTGTTTGATCCCAGCGGGTGTGCGAAAGGGCGGCCCTTTTATTCTGTGGGCGGTCCCTCGGAGATTCTAAGCAATGGAAGTGTCAGTCTCTAAGCAAACCAAGAAGGCTGTGACTGATGTGGAAAAGCTAGAAAAGAGTGCGTTGACTTTCAAGAATGGTACTTACATCTTTACCCTTTTACTAATCAGCAGAGGGAACAGAAAGATACGAGATTTCGTTATTTTGTTGTCATTGTTCTTATTGTTGGTGCTGCTGCAGTTGTTAATACTTTTTTTTTTGTTGTTCTTGATGCGCGCTGATCAATGGATATCTTTTCTGTTTACAGTCAAGTCTGCTTTATCACAAATTTTGGGAGCATAGAAAGTTTTAATTAAAATTTCATGCGATTTTCCACTGACTTTAATATAGAAAGAAATCATTTTCTTATTGTAACGACTTTTATATAGAAATAAATCATTTTGTTATTGTAATATATTGCGATTAAGCGGAAGTTGTGATTATACGGATTATGATTAAGCGGAGTCAACTGTATATGTGTATAAATGCGTGGTGTATTGTCGAGATCTGCACTGCCATGTCCACGTGCTGATTATTTTTGTTGATTCTGTCTGCTTATTAAAATGCATCGACCCAAGTTGCCATTATTGATGATACAGCTGTTGGCATCTCTAACTTATCTTTAATCACTGCTTTCAGCCAAAGATGAACGACAGAAGACGAAGACTCGTTGAGGCAGCATTTGCAAAGATGGACAACACAGGTATGCTGTGCAAACTTGACCCCCCCCCCCCCCCNCTCCCCCCCAAGTATGAGTATTCATGGGGGTCTCTATTCATTCTATTCATTTAGAGATTTAAAGACTCATGGGCTTTACGTTATTTCATAGAAATACACTTAATTTTCGGAGGTATCTTTATTTTAGTTTCCTACGGACTCTTTATTGAATTATATACTCAAGGGAGTCTCCATTCGTGTATAAAAATGAGAATTCAAGGAATTGCATTCTTTTACAGAGTGAAGTTCTTGCAGCATTTTTATAAATATGTAAAGTTAACCACTGAAAGGGTAGGCCTGTACTCCATTTTTTTGTGTTTTTGTTGTTGTTGTTGTTGTTTTTTTGAGTAGGATTAAATATCGAAAGATTTTTGAGAGGCGTAATCATGCATGTTGCTTGTCATAGCTGCATGGTCACGAAAACAAGTTTAGTAATTACCTGTATTAAATGTAGGCTGGTGAAAAGGTAGTAGAACGCAGACTGGACAGGGTGACTTTTCCGCGTGTTTGAATAGGCAATCTCATACAGGCCTAACAAGATGCAGCTCTTGGTGAGGAGGTAAAAAAGAGCTTGCTCTCTTCACTCTGCAGTTTGCTAATCCTTCAAACGATATTCACCAAAGGACGCCGCCCTTCCTGAAGCAATCGGTTTTGAGGTTTATATGCATACAAACACCCTCCTTCGTCTTATGTTCAGTTCAGTAAGGGACAAAAGTTCGGAAAATCCCAGACAATGGTTTAAACTGAATTGTCTCGCCCGCCTACATAAATGAAAAAAAAAAACAAACAACATACAAACCCTTGTTAAACTGTAAATTTGCCTGTGTGCAGGTGATGGTGTCATAACTGTGAAAGATGTGGCCAAGGCATACAATGCCAAGAAACATCCAAAGTTTTGCAGCGGGGAGTGGACAGAGACCAAGGTGTACCAAGAATTTCTTAAAACGTTCGAGGCAGAAGGACACGTCGATGGCCAGGTGAGAAGATGAAGGGGATGGGCTGAGTGAGGAGTGGCAGAAAGAAAGAAAGAAAGAAAGAAAGAAAGAAAGAAAGAAAGAAAGAAAGAAAGAAAGAGGTGGCCTTTAGTTGCATTTCATCCGACATGTATTTCTCGTGATAGAGATATCATTTTGATTATTTTGATGAGTGGAATAAATGAAAAGGTACCTTCGCTAACTCTAAACTTCTCTAACCCTATGGCATTTCCATAAAATCATGTGTTTCATTATATCGCATAAGTGGTTAGGGTTGAGATTAGAGTTAGGATTGGGATTACAGTTACATAGGTTTATCGTTAAGTCAAGTTCTCTCTTTTGGGGTTAGGGGTAGAGGGGGAGGATGGTAGATGGGCTGCACTCTGTTAGGTGTATGGTTGTATAAGATAGACTCTTGTCACGTTGTCAAGTAAGTCACGTTGTCACGATTGTTGCAGGTCACGCTGGAGGAATTCATGTCTTACTACGCATCCATCAGCTGTAGCATAGACAGTGACGCCTATTTTGACCTCATGATGCGGAACAGTTGGGGTGATGACCTCTTAGTCTGATCAGGTAATCAAAGAAATTGGAGACAAACAATAGGGCCTCACAAATTTGAATAGTGAGTCCACTATCTACAAAAAAAAAGCATTTAAAAAACACCAAAACACAGGGTATTCCTCGCACTGTTTTGGTAAGAGTCCCTTTTTTAAAAAAAAATTAACTTTTTAGTTTTTTTGAGGGGGTGGAGGTGTTCAATGTCTTTGCGAATACAAAGCGTTCTTGTTATTGCGCCCCTTCACTGTCAACATAAACGGAGAATGGGTGAATGGACAAGTTAAGGAGTGAAAGGAGAAAAATACTGAGCTAATGAGCAGAATAAAATGACTTAGTGTATGAATGACCGAATTAATGAGTGAAATACAACAAAAAAAAAATGTGGCGTCGGTGGGAGTGAGGAAAGGAAANGGGGGGGGGGATTTGGTATTATTTTCCTCATCAAATTTTATCATTAATCAAAGGAAGCTCAAACTCGACATATGTTTATTCATTAGCTTGTTGATATTGAGCTTGGAAAGTAGCCTGTTATTTAAATGCGAAGGAATATTGTTTACCTGGTACTTTGGTAGACACCTAGAATTTCCTGCTTATAAGGAGAGAAAAGTAGAGCGAGAGAAGAATCTGTATGCTTGAATCTCTTATATCGTATATATANGATATATATATATATATATATATATATATATATATATATATATATATATATTGTATATATAGTAGTTTCAGTAACTCTTTGCTATTGGTTTCTAATAATATAGATTGTGTTGTTATTACATTTGTTTTATGCTGACTACTTTTTAACCCAACCCATGCAGCGACAATAACTCTTGCTGCATTCTCATTTCAGATGTTTGCTGATCAAGGACAGAGGCGGGCGCGCCTGTTCATACACGTCTTGTAATATTCTGTCCTGTATATTATCAAGTGATCTGAATAAGAATGGAGTCAACAGTCATAGCGAGCTCAGGATCAAACACCCCCAACGTGTTTTCACTGTTTTATCTTTATTCATACTCATTTATAATTGTGGATCATGATCTTTATAAACTTTTTATTATGATGTCTGCATAGTGTGTTGTAAACTGCGAAGGGGGAGACTATAGGTTAAAATGCATTTTTAGCTTTGGAACTGTGGGTGTAAAAAATAGGGGACGCACCTCATAACACTGGAACAAACGTTCATAACACTGCAACGTTATAGGCTATCACAAAGAAATCTTTTTTTGTTTTTTTTGTTAAAGTTTTATAGACTGTCATTTTCAGGATAATACCTAAGAATGAAAAAGAACTTTAGAGTAAATTTATACTCTCAGGTAATGTTGATTGCAGGAAGTCACTATACACAAACCCAGGCTGTCTTCACAATAAGTTCCAAACCTTCGTATGAAAACAGAATCTAGAAAGGTAATGTTTTTTTACTAGAAAGTTCCTTTTCTCAATTCATTCATTACATGTTCACAAGAAAAATATCATTTCCATTTTTTTCTTATATATCAGGCATGAATGCAAAACTGCTGAAAAGCAAAAAAAGCGAGAAACAGCCTTATTGTAGGGAAAAGTGGCTACCTATAAAAGGAATGGAATGTGAAAGTAGCAGCTATTTTTTGCGAAAATATATATTTGTAACTCTGTTGTTTTGTGTTGCTGTAATCTTAAAGTTTGTTAATGCATTCCAAATTTTTATGTAGGTCTTAGATACCGTCTTTATTAATGTGTGCGGTTATACTCCACAAGAGAAGTCTGGAGAAAAAACGGAATGCTATACAACCGTTTCGTAAACGTGAACAGATCTGCATTTTGACAAATAGAATTGTTACTTTTCTCAAGCTTTTGAGTTTGTACATGAATTCATAATGCTGTCATCACAAGCGGCTTGAAATTCTGAATTAAATGGTGCCAAAATCTGCATATGACCAAATTTGTGGAATGCTGTCTGGCATCTCGGCACGGTCGAGATATACAATACACATTTATAACGATGAGAAAGAGATAAGAGCACAGGAGAAAACAATGCAATGTTAGCACAGAATTTTTGCACGTAGATAACTATTGGATCGAGAGAGAGGTGCATGATGTGCATGGTAGAAATTCTTGGAAGACACTGATTTTGGAATTTGTTGTGCCAATGAACTTCAGTAAAAATTCAGGCTCGACCAACTGCACCATAAATAAAAAAAAGAATCCTTTAGGTGTAGTCAGAATTTTGGTTACGCTCAGATCTAAGGGAGGAACCCCTGGCTCATAGAAATACATATAGTTCGAAACAAAAGAATGCAGTTATGTATTTGTGCATCTTCTAGAAGGATATCATTTCAAATGATGATCAATTAAAAAAAAAAAACGTGTGTCGGGGTATAAGAATACAGAATTATGGCATAATATAATATATCTATGGCAGCACTATTTCATCAAACGTGGAGATTTCCTAAGACGAGATTATATGTAGTCAGTTAGAGTATAGACTGGACAGGTTTAGCAGCAGCTCCATTTTCCTTTTCTGTGTTGTACATTTTGCTGATCTGCTATACTAAAATGACTCCTTATGTACAGTCATATTTTTTTCAAAGTTTTCGTAAATAAGGGGACAAAAGGTTCGTTTAGCGGATTGTATATCTATTGTTTCCAACAGTCTTGTTGATGATTTTGTGTTTTATCACATAATATATAATGTTGTTTTTTTGTCCATTTAAGATTTTGTTCACTTCTTTTATGCATAAGACTCATCACAGTCACATTGTTATAGCTGTAGACTAAGCATGAGATATCTGTAATTTGTTTAACTATCAGTCAAGGCATGAAGTTATTCCTTAAGGGAATATGCCCACGTTCCCACAGTCCTATGTTCCCACAGGCCTTTATTCCCACAGCTTTGTATTCCCACTTACAAAAATGATTCCCCATACAGCATGAGCAGTCACCTTTTAACAATTAACATGTTGCATTAGCCTTTCATGACACCATAAGTAGAGATCCACATGCATTAATCAGTCTACAACTAAATGAACTGCAAAAAGCTAAAGTATGGCTGGTCTGGAATAGAAAGTATGATATTATGATTTAGAACAGAGATGCCCAGTTCATGGCACGTGGGTCAAAACATTGCTGGTTAAACCCATAGGTCACGTCAGAGTGTCTTAATATATTGTTCAGTGTCATGTATTATGATGAAATAGGCAGTCATGTGGCAAACTCCAGGGAAATAGGGCTGTGGGAACGTAATGGCTGCAGGAATACTGAGCCGATCCCTTCCCCATTTTCATAATTGCTCTTCATTTTGATAAGAGGACTAGGGACCCAATGGACTGATTGATAAATTTTAAATTCCAGATTAATATTCATACTCTCTATGGAATTTGAATGTCAGCTGAACTGGTCTTTAAGAGAGAGAGGTATTGATTGAGAAAAATTGGTGAATTATGAAAAGGACGAAAGGTATCAGCTCAGCTAATGTTTTCTTTTAAAATATTTCTTCGCAGTGAGTAGCCCCTTGCTTTCCATTTCTACATAATTATATTAATGCTAGTTAGGATGCTGTCATTTACACATTACTCACGCTGCTTATGTTTAGTGGTATACTGATCAACCCATTTGAACGTAATCTCATGGCAAATTTTGACATCAAGATGATGAGCAGCAATTACATTCTTTCTACACTATGATACATTGTAAGTTGTAAAAAGACACTTTCTTAATTTCTCTCCGTAAATACTGCGGCCACGAGTGTTGCGTAAATGTCACGTGATTTAATTATTGACTTTCACAATTTGCATTTTTAATTGTTTTCAATTTTGGAGCCACACACAGGAATACAGCCACTTACAATTTCGATAACATTAAAAAACTGGATTATTCTGTATTGTTGCACTCGGCTTTAGCATTTGGCATTCGGAGTCTTCTCAAAATTCTGCAGCTGTGAGATTATTTGTGATTTAATATCATACATATTTCGAACGATATCATCAGCAGAGGATATTTCTATGTTCATACTGCTTTACAGCCATGTTCAGGAAGCCAAGTATCATTTGCATGAATTGTTTTAGATATTCTGAAGTGAAAAGTTGGGTTAAATAGGGTTGTTGTTTTTTTTTTCAAATAAGCCAATTCCAAGCCTTAGAAAGTGGTAACTGAGTCTAGTACCTCAGGATTTATTAAAAAAAAATACCAAGGTCCGTCTTTTTTTTTTTCTTTATTTGGAAGTGTAACTTTCCTTCTAATTTCCTTTGTTACGCAAATGATCAACATGTTTTCAAAGAATTAAACTTACCAGTGTACTTAATATCTGAGTTGCTTGAGTGTGTCAGTTTATGGTTTGACTCGTCTTTTTGTTGAATGTAAGCAGCTTCATTATGAACAGCAAGACATCAGTGGAAGACAGCTTCATCTTTTAAAGTAGGCCACAAGCCCAGGGGCTAGACTATACCGGCATATACAAACATCACAAACTTTGAAAATGTGAACGGCAGTATTCCGGGTGGCTTAAGCAAATTTACGTAATTCAAAGTCAAATAATTCCAACTTTTATGAAGAGGCTGAGATGGAATTTATCCATTTGTGTTTTGAACACCATGCCTTGCCATTGCAGTCGCCCTGTTTGATGACGTACGCAACGCAGTTCAGTCCCGAATTAGATCACAAGGACTCTCTAACCCACTTAGCACTTTGTCACACGAATGTTTTGCTAACAATGTCACATAATGTCTTTGTGTTCGAGATTACAACTTACCTTAGGCATTGGTAGCCATCTTTTCAAACCTTTAAATAAGCCGTGCATGTGGATCTGCTGAGAACATATTGTATATCTAGGGGGCGGAGACCTTGGATGGGCCACACACACATCCGTAAAGTAACAGTGCTGCAAGCCTGCAATATAACATGGAGCAAGATAGTGATGAAGGCTAGGTAAGATAGTCAACATGAAAAGTGTTTTTAACCCTGCTCAGAAATTAGGTCACCAGAGCCATTATTTGGGATGGTTTACGACGACTCTTCTTCCGGTACAGACATTTAAAAAACCTTGTGTACCTTGGTTGGCTGACCTGGCTATTGTGAAAACAGTAGCAAGCTTCACACCATCAAAGTCACATTACGAGATTCTTGGTCTTGGTCGTTCTGCATCAGCAAGGCAAATCCGAGAGGCTTACCTCAAACAATCCAAACAATGCCACCCTGACGTAAACACCTCCGACCCCAACAGTCACAGAAAATTTCTTGAAGTCAACAAAGCTTACTCAATTCTCAGCAAGCCTTTGTCAAGGCGAGAATACGATATGAGATGTGATATTGATGGTTTAGCCGCATGCCAGATCAATACATGTACATCATCACATCGCTCTTCTCATACTGATCGCTATCGTTGCGACACGCGTTACAAAGGTCACTTCCATCATACCGAGGCAGATGGTTACAAAAGGAGCTCTCATCGCTCGGATACAGGTGACTACAATCACTAAAACGGCCGTTTTGATGGCAATGCCAATCGGATGACACGTGAGAGCCACAGTGACTTTAGTCAGGAGGGTTCATTCCTGGAGGATTTAGCGTTCTGCACAGTAACATGGTGCTTGGCATTCTTAACGGTAGCTTTGATTCGTAAACATTTGCGCAGTAGTAGTAGATCTACACACCCAGATGTTCGGACAAAATTTTAACATCCAAGACATCGAAAAGCAATTGTGATATCTTAAACTTTTATTAACGAATCCGCCTGTCATCGCCCGCCCTCGAATTTTATCGCTTCACCAGCTATCACCCATCCATTTTCCTGCACAATTATCTTTGTTCATTTTGGCAAAGTTGTGTGCCTTGACGTAGTGTTCAATACAGGCCTAAAGCAAAGGATGCTTACTAAGCTGGTAGTTAAACCTGGGCTGCACTATCCTTCCCATCCTGCAAATGACCGTGGACACTTGCATGGCTTTGCTTGCATTTTTTCAGATACTAAACGTATTCACAGCATAGACTATAGAATAAATCAACATGGTAGGGAAACTGCTCCACATTTCAGGCAGAACAATAACAAATCACAACTTATTTAGGCCCAGAATTCCTCGGCAATATGCAGACACTGGAAAAGAACTTATTTAGATTCATCAAAATTAAATGTTTAAATGCTTGATTGGCTATGGAAATGGAACTGTTCATAATGATATTGATTTTTAAATGTTAAAAATTTACAGTTGTAGCCGTATCATTCCTTTAATTTCAGAATTCAATGAAATTTCCGGTAAGATCTTCCAACTCTTCCCAAGTTTTGGTTGCACATTCTGTGGGTCTAGTACCTACCAGTAGTCCGAGAAGGGATACAACTAAGACACTGGATAAACTGTACTGAGTTGTATCCCTTCCTAAAATATTTTGTGTGACGGCGCAGAAAAACTCGGCACAATGGTAAAGTTTTTAAATTATAGATATTATTGTTTCTCTACTCCTCGTTTATTCTAAAGAGTATGCTTTTAATTTCAAACTTTTATCTGTATAAGAAGCTGACATAAGCATGTTTTAAACTGGGGCAGTGACGAAACTCAAAACTGAGACAAATGGCTTTAAAGCAGGCTAACTAACATCAAAAATGCATTTCGATACATATATAATGGAAAATGCTATTATGTTTTAACGCATTTCTATGCAGAATAAGCAGGTCAAACTTTAAGAGGAGTGAATGTAAGCCTCAATAACACTGACCACTAGCTAACCATGTTTCATTCAGTAACTGGTATACAAAGAATGCCCTACTCTGAGTAATCGTTGGTGGGTCTTTCCCCTAACATGCGTACGCATTGTGAAGGGTTCCAGCATATAAAAAGTGACAAGTGAAAGTACTGAGTTGCTCATCTCCCATGGCTAATTTATTTAATCGAAAGAGGAGCGTTCAAGCTCTGGAACATCGAAAGAGGATCAGACAGGCAATGTCTACGCTGGGAAAAGGTAGGAGAGTATAGAATCTGTACCCGACAGGAACAGTCAGCCTCCAAACGCTGCGCTTCTGCTGGGTTAGACGGAACACTTGGGACTGTCCAGCGTGCTATGATGGCAGTCATGCACCTAAGTAGCACAATTATCTCAGGGCTAAAGATTACTGGAACCCATTGTTTGTTCTTCCTTCGGCCTTGTTAACATTTTATGCTATTCTACAAAGTTTAATACCACTATGATTTCGGGACATTTCTCCCATGGAGATTAAAGTACTTCTTTTGCCCGACCTTTTAAAGAGAAGAAAAATGGGAGTCAAAGCCTAAAATTTTTCACAAATCTCTTTCAAAAAAGGTCACCTCGAATTCTGATTTGGTCCCCGATTTTCTATTCGGCTTGTTTTCACGGCGTACTAATACACAGGCCTAACACATTTTATTTTTTCAATCTAGAAGGCTCAAGTTGTAGGCCTACCTGAAACTTTAATATTGGATGCTTTGATTAGCTCACGGATCAGTTTACATATTTCTACACCCTCACACTGGGTAGATTTTATATATTAGAGGATTAATTGGCTCGTACAAAATGAGTGATTTGGCTTCTATTAGGTACCTGAAACCTAAACGGACTGAAAACATAAGACTCCTCCCTGTTCTTTAGCTTCAGAAAGATCGATAAAAAAAAAATGTAGTGCGTAAAGTGTTGATCTATTCTTTAGGCAGCTCTGCTTTGGAGTCAGGCGAAAGTTGGGAACACGCCATGGCATTATGACTATGATTCATTTGCGGATGTATCCAAGTGCAAAGCAAAAACAAGTTGAAAGTCTTCTTACAAGTATGTAGATCAAAAACTGACAACAGGCACGTTCAAAAAGAGACCAACCCTCATCTTTTTTAGAATGCATCCAATATGACATGGGCGTATATGTTTTAATGTTGTGGAGATAATTGAACTTCATGCAATGAAAATGGCCAAAAAAAAAAAAAGGGTGGAGATATAGTATTGTGAAATGAGTAGCACAAACAACCGCATTTTCCATAGCCTTCTTCAGTCCTTTCACCCCCCCCCCCCCCCCNCACCTCCGCCCCTTACACCGAAAACAGAAAGGTCGTAAAATCGTCTAGATCAGTAAATGTTTTTTTAGGATATCCTGTTACACGCTTGCACAGGCTACTTGTAAATAATGCGTCGCGTGTCTTGCAACCACGCACATAATTCATAATTATATTATAATAGGGCAATCGCTCCAGAGAATGTTAATCCCCTGATTTCCGGATCGAGTTTCCTGCAGTCTCGAATGAAGATTTGTGGGAAGCAGTGGGAAGCCATTCATATGACATTCTGACTCCCGTAAACGAATATCTTGCAAGAAAGGGCAAAGCGAAGATTTATTCACAGTGCAGAAAATACAATCATTTTTTTTTCAATGAATCGCAACCCCTAACCCAGATAGTGTCGCTGTAGTTTATTCTAAAATTATGTTGCAAGAGCCAAATTGTAAAGCCTTTTTGAGCCATTTAATAAAAAAATCTCCTCGAACCACCGGAGCATTCCGAGATGGTCAATGGTTAGTCTGCAGGTCTGGTGTTACCACTGTGCTCAAATTATATACTGTTTACAGTGGGGGTCTTTCATTTAAATTTTTCACAATTTTAATTTAGATGAAAAAGAGTTACAAGTTGGCCTTCTTCTGCAGACCACAGGCCCGCACAAATGAAATCCATTGAAGCCTCTGGAAAACACTGTCCGCAACAATTATTTTTTTTTTTTACAAATTCAGGACTGAATTTCACCACTTTTGCAGTGTGGTCTCGTGTTATAAGATTATTTCTACACGTTACACTCTGCCATCATTGACTCTGATAGTCCAACTTTTTTTGTCCAGTTTGTCAGGGAAGCAATGAATGCATTCAAACAGGCAACCATTATGTTCACTAACTGGCTTCAGGTCACTGGCAGATACAAAAAAAAAATGTTTCAAAGCACACAACACTGGACAGTAAATCTATGCCAGCTGACCTACATTCATTTGCGGATGTCCAGCTGGTGTGACTTATATTTAATTGCGAATTTTCAACTCAGTTGACTTACATTCATATGCGAATGTCCAATCCAGCTGGCCAGTATTCATTTACGGATGTCTCAGCTGACCCATAATTTTATTAGTTATCTGCGGATATTTCAACCCAGGTGCCTACATACATTTTGCAGATGCCCAATGCAGCTGACCTACATTCATTTGAGAATGTCCGATTTAACCTACATTCACTTACGAACGTCCAGTTTAGTTGACTGGAATTCATTTGTGGACTTTCAATCCAGTTCATGTACATCCATTTTGCTGATGTCCCGGTGATCGGACGCTCGTCTTCTGTAGTGCGATCACAAATCTGGCCAGGGAAATATCGGTAAATAAGAAACCTGGCCAGAAATCTGCAAGCATTCAGTGCGGGGCCCTCGAAAATACCAGGCCAAAAACATAAATGCCACTCTTGCTATGCGGTTTATCCGGCTCTGGTTGGAATGCTGGAAACAATGGAGTGGACGATTAGAATGGAGGTGCATGATCGCCTACGCCACTGTCAAGGTACCTGTGCTCAGGAGGAAGTGTTATGAGATGATAACACGTTACAAACGCCTAACACTAGTAATATATAGTATATAGTCTAACACCAGTAATTTAAAACTGGTGTCACTCTTATCCTACTTTTTATTACCTATTCCCATTGAGCAGTAATGAAGAGGATTAACTAACTTTACAAAGTGAATGGGTTTGAGGGCAACTTGACCAGTAGACTTCTGAGCCCTCCTTTATTGTTTGACCCTTCCCCAAAAGCTCAGTTGAAACCTCAAAACTATTATGAGAGAATAGTGGTCAATGACTTTGGATACTTTTCTTTGTGTAATCGGGTGGAAAGGCAATACAGTATACTATTCTTTACTCAGTGTTAAGGGGGAAGAATGTGAGCTTAGTCTGATAATTTGTCAGATGTTACATATTATTTTAAGGAAGTGTGTCACCAGGGATTTTACCAAATTACTGTGAATGATCCATTTTGAGAAGAAGGGCCGAAAAAAACCTACGCTAGAAAATTTCTGTCCCTGCCGGGGATCGAACCAGGGTCTCTCAGCTTGCAAGTCTGAAAGTGTTACCACTACACTACAGCGACGCTAACTTCACAGCAATTTAATTCTTAAATACCTACTGCCTGAATCGGTCCCTACTTCCACGTGCGAACCTAGTGTTCACCCGTGACCCTAACACCTTCCCGACTGCTCACACTTGTCTAACTTCTGACCCCAAATAATGCTGCTGTATTAATCTAGACTGGTCAGGGAAGCAACACATGCATTACAACAGGCCACTGCAGTGTTCACTTGGAGGAGAAAAAAAAATTAGTCGAAAAATACATGCCACTGCATTCCAGTCCAGTCCATCTGCATAAGTTTGAGCTGAGGTGATCTTTAAACCTGAGATGGAGCCAGCCAAAAGCATCTGATAAGATAAGATAAGATAAGAATGACTTTATTATCCTTAGAAAGGAAAATTGCCTTGGCTGTGGTACATGAGAGTAAATAATAAATAATCAAGTAGTCTCAACATAGTCGTACATAACTCATTACAATACAATACTCAGACTAATTCACATTCATGCATACTGCCATACGATTCATAAATCAGGTTACAAACTAATCACAACAATAATCACTCGTTCACTTCACATATTAGTCTGATACCTCCTCCTCCCTCCCCCACCACTTCTGGCCATTCTCACTGTGAGTTTACAGTGCAGTGTGCTTCATTTTTTTTTTTTTTTAAGATTTACTGTGACTGAGGTATTAGCTGCGGCCTCATGTCAGTGAAGGAAGTACAGTTCGTGTAACGAAAAAATCTATGTGTGGTGTGACGTGGCGTGATACTTAAACTAATACTAGAGTACCGGCCGGCAAGTGTCTACCAAGATATTGTAACTTTGCAAATACTTCTTCATTCATTCTTTTGCGCACGCACATCCCATTTCCTTTGCAAATACACCTTCATTCACTCCTTCACGCACACACACCCTGTCGTCATAAGACATTTTTTCTTTAATACCACCGGGTCGTGAACCGGCATAATTCAAAAATAATAAAGGCTGTTGTCAAATTCGTCATTCAGCCTTTGTGTAAAGTTTATAATAAAGTTTCAGTAGTATTTAAGGTCAATCAGGTGTGTAATTTTTGAGTGGCATTTGTAAATTCAGCATCTCTTTTTAGCTGTATGTGTTATAAAGACCATGGTACAGACGGCTACGCTTAATCGCAACGACTCCAGAGCATGGGAAGAATTGCTTTTAAAAGCAGACGCGATTACCAGATGATTACCCCCCAGAGAATAAATACACTGTAAGCTTATTCTTTTACCTAAGAAATGCTGGAACTATAACATGGAAGTTTCGGAATGGGGGTTGTGTTCAACCGTATGTGACAATGTACTTGCATTACAAGTCAGGGATTGGAATTAAACTAACTTATCTAAGTACGGGGCAGAGACGTTATCGCTCGTTTTGATTGTCATGATTTTACAAATGTACACAAAAAATTGAAAACATTGTTCAACACATGTGATTGAAGCACCATTACACTAGGAACAAAAGAAGAAGTTAAAAAGTTGTTCAAAAACGTAAACATTAATAGGGCTTCTGGGCCTGATAAGGTAAGTGGGAAAATGATTAAACTATGTGCCGACCAACTAGCCCCAATTTTTACTTCCATTTTCAACGTGTCCTTTTCACAACATTTGATTCCCACTATCTGGAAAACAACCGAAATTATCCCTGTTCCTAAAAAAAGCGAAAGTTTCCTGCAATAATGATTTACGACCTGTTGCATTAACACCCATTGTAATGAAGTGTCTTGAAAAAGTCGTGTTGCGTCAACTCTTGTCGCAGTTAAAAGATTATATGGATCCATTCCAATTTGCTTATAGACAGCCTAGAAGCACAGAGAATGCAGTTTTGTTATTTCTTGATAAGATATACAGTACCACCATTTTGATATACCAAGAAACTATGTACGAGTTCTTTTTGTCGACTTTTCGTCGGCGTTTAATAAACTCCAACCCCATTATGATAAGAAAACTGTCACAATTAATATGACTGTAAGTATTGAACTTCAATGTTGGATATTTGAATTTCTCTCTTCTCGTCCCCAGTATGTAAAGTTGAACAACACTATCCCCTGTACTTTACACGACATACTCGAATGATTGTCGAAGTTACTATAGCAATGTGCCTCTTATTAAATTTGCAGACGACACTGCCATCATCGATCTGATATCAAATAATGAAGAGGACTATTTTAACCAAATATCATATTTTACGAAATGGTGTGACGATAATTATCTGTTTCTGAATGTTGGGAAAACGAAAGACATGATTATCGATTTTAGAATCAAGAAGAGTTCCGCTGCTCCCCTGACCATAAAAAAAGATCTGCAAGTTCATGTTACAGAATGTTATAAATACTTTGGTATTACCATCGACGACAAGCTGTCATGGCACAACCACGTGAGTGAAATATATAAAAAGGGAAACCAAAGACTGTACTTTCTGAGGAAACTAAAATAATTTGATATTCAAAATAATCTTATTAACTTGTTCTATACCGCAACACTTCAAAGTGGGCTTGCGTTTGGCTTAAGTTGCTGGGGTGGAAATGTAAGAACGCAAGATAAAGACAAAATAAATCGAATCATAAAAAAAAAGCTTCAAAAATCATGAACACTGTGCAGCCTTCATTTGACAAATTATACTTAAACAAATGTTCATTAAAAATACAGCCTATACTCTAGGACGAAAACCATCCGTTGTTTTCACGCTTCGAGTGATCTTCGCGTAGCGGCAGATTACTCTCGCAAAAGTCACACACGGAGAGATAATCGTAATTCTTTTGTGCCACATTCAGTGCGAGTGCAACGGGACTCCTCGTCGTGAGAGCAGTAATTGTAACAGAGTAACAGTCTTCGTGTGTTTGTGTGTGTGTGTGTGTGTGTGTGTGTGTGTGTGTAAGTATGTGCGTGTGTATGTGTGATAGCGAGGGAGTGTGTGTGTTTGCACAGATATTTATGTTTTATAAGCACACTTTAACAAGGCAAATTTCCCTTTGTGGACAAATAAAGTTATCCTTATCCTTTTCCTTATCCTAAGGTGACATGGTGTGGTAATTAGGTATTTTCAGCTCCATCACGTGACCTAGGAAATCTTGCTCACACGTTCGTTTGTTTACATGCTCTGCTCATGTATGATTACTCGTCATTTATCAAAATATCCTAGCAATCCCTAGATCACGTGGTGTAACTGACCCGTCTGAAAATACCTCATTATCTTTACTCATTCTCTTCACCCAGAGTTGCCCCCCGCCCCTTCCGCCTTGTTTAAAATGTCGATGAGTTCCTGGAGTTCCTAAAACAGAAAAAAAGAGGGGGAAGGGAGGGGAGAGAAGAGGACAATGTTTCCTCCTGACTGCGGGATTGTTCGCCCCTCAACATTCAAAATTCTTCTCCACCCTTTACCTCCCTTTTATTTCTTGAGAAGGAACTGGAAAGAATTTGAGGAAACTCTACAATCATTTCTCCTCAAAATTTATACATTCTCCGTCCAAATAAATGACAAAAAGGGAATATCGCTCCTAACTCAAATGACTTGTAAAAAATACTTGTTGGGTGGGGGGAGGGGGGTTGAGGGGTGGGGATAGAGCTGGGTGTGCATTAGCAGATATCTCCAGTATGACGAAATGAGTTATGAAGACTCGTATCGTGTCAGAATCCTAAAACTCATACATATTATATGGGTCTGTGACGCTCAAGACCTGAAAGAAGCCGCTTCCAGAAAAATATGCCATGATGTATCACTAGATTTAATTTCTTGCAAACACGCTAGTGGGGAACAGTATGTGACCTATTTTGCCATTTGTGGTGTGTACAATATCTGTTATCCGGCTAAAAAGCTACTTGCACTTTAAGTAGGTAGTACTGTTAGCATCATAATAGACAAAAAGCCGTATAAGGGTCGCCGGAAAAGAAATGAATGGGAAAAATAATTCCAACGAGATGCGGTGATATAAAAGATACTTCATGGGCATGGTGAAAAATAAAACGGAAATTTTGAACGTTCGATTCCTAGTCTATGGTTCATGTTCTCTTCTGACACACAGAAGCTCCTGTGATCCGTAGATCCTATGTAACAATAACTCAGTCTCGGAAACTGCATGTTACCCCATGACAACAGTTTAGAGCAGGATGGTTTTCAGGTCAATGTAAATAACAATAAAACACACACACACACACACACACATACACACACACACACACACACACACACACACACGATAAATGTACAGCGAATTTCATACATCTATCTAATATCAAACACAATATTCAGATCCTTTTTATCATATAAACTCTACTTGAAATAGAAATGTGATTTTAATCTCGTAACTTCGATCACCCAATCAGCCCTCTCTTGTTATAAACGTATCACTCATCACTGAAAGGAATAAACCATATTGTTACACGACAAAAAAATAAATATTATATAAACAGCAGCTGACAATCGTCTGCAAGAGTCTAGACCGTAAAAATGCGGCAATATCTCGCAGTTTTTCCGCCCGAAGCTTGATTCAGAGATAGGGCCCAGTTTGTTCTCATTGTTGTCACTTTTCACGAACTATGGATCTTCTTGTTGATTCATTTTGTTTATTACTGCGAAAATAGCATAGGTCTAGAATGTATTCATACGCTTTGAGATATCCAAGCGATTTAATCGTGAACGGTTCAGATATCAAGTGTATGTTTTCTGTGTGTCAATAGAGTTTTTACTGCACACTTTTTGTGAAACCCGAACTAGACTAGATCATGTTTGTATCTGTGTTAAAGATCTTTGTTGTAGAGCACTTCCTGCACAACGCAAAGACAGGCACAAAAGTGGCGCGATTGCCTGAAGTATTTTGCACGCCTCTGAATATTATTATTATTTTTGGAAGGAATATTTCTATAGTATAGTGTCAGTTTCTATACCCTTAGGGCGCAATGAATCTACTGCTTGGTTCTGAATCTGTCAGGCCCGTAATTATCAATGCGAATGGGAGTGGAGGGTCGAGAGTAAGGGGGACCGGCCCCAGATGACAGGAAGAGAAAAACGGGATGTGGAGAAAAGAAAATAATAATAATAATAATAATAATAATAGATAAGAGGATTTCTATAGCGCCTCACCTCCAAAAAGCTCGAGTCGCTTTATAGTATATAGACTGCTATCGGACACACTTCATAGTATAAACTCGCAGAAACTTGCAGACTCACACCACAACACAGACATTATATATAAAAGGCAATATATGCGAACAATTCGTATGAGAAGATGACAAGCATTTTGGGTATGAGATGGAACCTCTATTCTCACAAACACTTTATGAACAGATGTGTTTTTATTTGATATTTAAACTAATCAAGACTGGTAACATTTCGCATCGTTGCTGGCAATGAGTTCTAAATTAAAGGCCTAGAATAGGCAAAATGGTCTATCACCACGCTTCCTTAAAGTGAACTGAGAAATGGATAGTTGTTTAAATCCTTGGAATTTTAATTTCTGGATGGTATCTAAGTAAGTCTGGCTAAATTAATTCTAACGATCGCGGAATGTCATTATTAAAACCCACCTTAAAAATCGACAAATCATGATAAACATTTTTAATTACTTTTAGTGAGCCATGGCTCCAAATGGCTACTTTTCTTCCAAAGAACAAAAAAATCCAGGGGCATCGGGGAGCTTGTCCCTGGAATTCCCAAGATTATGTTTCAGTCTTCGACAGTCGCGCGAGAGCTCTTGGAGCTCAGTTAGTTCCCTCGCCTCCGCCGACAACATTTCTGATCCGCCGTTAGAGATGAGTAAAATGCATGTGTGGTCATTATTAAAAACAAAAAACAAATACAGAACCAGTGGCCGTTTACATAATCTTTACGTTAGTTAAACGCACAGCGGTAAACACGAGAAACTCCCAAAACAGTAGTGTTTACCATAGTTAAGGCAATACGTTAATTAAGGTATGGATTATGCATACGCCACAGGACATCTGATAGGTCTTTTTTTTTTTTGCTTTGCTAAATGAAGGTAGGGGTGGGGGTGGCCCTTAAGTGATCGCTTGGGTTGAGGGGGAAGAGGTAGTTACGGCCCTGATGCACCCTATGTCGGTCTCAATTCACGGCAATGAAGAAGGAAACAACTTATTGACTGAATACTGTCTAAAAGTGCCGAGGGTGTTTCTCTGGCATTATGCGCCGCTAGTCAATGGGATCCATTGGTAATCGCGTACCAAAGTTTATTGCAGCCACACCTGGTAGGTATTATGAGTGATGTCGTTTGGTGGTAGGTGGTGTTTTCCAGTGGCGAAAAGTTTGTGGTGTGTACATTAAGAAGACGTATTTCTCAGATCTACTTCTCTTGGACACTTTAACGAGAAGGGTTTTAAAGGAAAGTACCATTTTTCCCCAGAAGTTTTCATGTCGACAATATGGTGCGCAACTTACCACCATAAGTGCGTTGGAGTTTCTATACAATGATGGTTATTACTGGATCTATGTGAGTTTTTCTGGATTTTTCTGTATAGACACACTGTTACTATATTTTACATACATGTTGGTAGGGAGTTCCGTGTGACAGAGATTTGCATTTTTGCACATGCTACTCTTCTTTTCTTTGTTTTTCTTGTTGTCCATGGTTTCTGAATTTCCCCTTTTAGAATAATAATATGTTTCTTGATTTCTTATTTTCTGCATGTTTTCCATTTCTTTGTCCTTAATTTGAACTGATAATTTTTTCCATGGGCCCCATGAATTGCGATTTAATGAAGTTGACCGTGTGTTATAGATGAGAAGACCGAGTTTAGAAAGAACATGTAGTGGTCGCCATAGGAGGTTCCACTATGCATTTTTTGTTCGAAAGTAAATAAGAATGTACTGTATAATTATTTTGCAAGACGTGTGTTCGAGTGTGGATGGCATGCACTGCATAGTCCATGTCACACAAACGGAGGGCCCCGCATCAAATGCTTCCAAGGTTTCTGATGAAATGGGGAAGCCTAGGCCAGATTTCTTGTTTACCGACATTTCCTTGGCCAGATTTGTGACCGCTCTGCGGAAGGCGAGCGTTTGCGATGTGTAATTTACATGTTCGAAAATGTTTCAACCTCAAAGTTTCTGTGAGCAAGACTAAGTCTTAGTAAGTAAGCAAACTTGATAGTGTAGGTAACAAGAATAATAAAGAACTTTTTTTACCGGGATATGGGATCAGCTATGTAGAGTATAATTGCAGATAAATGGTCGTCCCGCTTAATCGCAACTCATTGGGCTCATGGGAGGACTGTAATAAAGCGAAATAATAACAATAAGTTTATTCCGTGCAAGTATATAAATGTACATATGAGCAGGCAAACGTACAAAATTAAATTTTTAAAAAAAACCAAAAACAGCATGATATCACGGGTCCAAGCGGGCAGGAATAAGCTACTGCGTGCGAGGCCTGTGGCATCAGAATGGATGTAGAGTCCGCCCCCTTCCCCCCTTCTGCCAATATTACAGTCGAAAGAAAGTAAGTGAGTGTGTATGCAGGAGAGAGAGAGAGTCAGAGAGAGAGAGAGAGAGANNNNGAGAGAGAGAGAGAGAGAGAGAGAGAGAGAGAGAGAGAGAGAGAGAGAGAGAGAGAGAGAGAATTAATATAAATAATTACTGTAAATAATTTTCCTAAGAAACCTTGCGTTCCACTCGTATCGTGTTAATGGTTTTGATTTGGTTTTGTTGGGGAGTGGGAAGGACATGTAAATTAAAGAAACACATCGCAAACGCTCGCCTTCTGCAGGCAGTCATAAATCTGGCCAAGGAAATGTCGGAAACAAGAAATCTGACCTAGACTTCCGTATTTCACCAGAAACCTTGCAAGTATTTAATGCGGGGCCCTCGATAATTGGGGAACCGTCGTATTTGCTACCCTTACTAATATGTTAATCCAGCCCTAGAGAGACACAGGGGTGTTATAGTTCGTTTCACGACACACAAAAAAAAAGTAAGAAAAAAACAGCGGTTTTGGGGAATAATTTTGCTGGCTATCGACCGATTTTTTACGAAATTTTGTATGCCGCAATTTAACAAGTAGTCTTAACGACAGTTTTTTTTTTATTTCAAGGCGATCAGTACAGTTTCAAGCTCTTTTTCTTTTATCTTTGTCTCTGCGATTTATGTTAAAACACCTGCATAGATTTAACAATTTTACAGTAAAAAGGTGTGACGAAATTTATTCACAACAACCGTGATCTTCTGATGCTATGCTGTAAACCTCTATACTTTCAGTCATAGAGACTGGGCGTTAGATATCCATTCTGTAGTTACTAAATGACCTACTCACCAATATCAGACAGGACCCAATTTTTGCTTTTCTTTTTTGTTCATTGTTGATGCATATTAAAGTTATTTAATATACGAGTATTAACATAGACTTCAAATTACATTCCTAAGCACATTTTATTTACCAATCTTTATGTACCGGTATTTAAATTGAATGGAATACATGTATGCTTAAGATATTTTCATTAAAAATGTTTACCTATGAAGTAATATAATGTACTTGCATGTACAACTATTCCCAAATCGTGAAGTGAAGATGTTAGTTAAATTTTTCCCAAGGCTTTTCCTCAGTCTTCCTGTCATTTTAAGGAACATCTAACATACTACTACTACTACTACTACTACTACTACTACTACTAATAATAATAATGATAACAATAATAATAAGTATGACAGATTACATTTATATATATAGCGCTCATTTCAATGGCAGGCTCTGAGTGCTTACTACATTGGCAGACCTACAATTCAATTCATCCTCTCAACAATCACCCTCCTCTTCATCTCTCTCTCTCTCTCTCTCTCT
>JAWQUT010000029.1:3411683-3425210 GCA_033807755.1 Ellobium chinense
TGAGATTTGTTAAGTGTGATTCTGCCACCCTCGTAACATTAAGTGCGGTTTGGGCATGGTTAATAAACTTGTTTAAAACCTGTTAAACTTGTGGCAATACTACTAGAATGGGAGAGAGGAGCATGTGTGGTTGTGTCCCTTGTGCTTTCATTATTGTGTTTGAATCCGTTTAACCTCATTCGCAGTTGTCAATGAGCAATTTGCTGGGCCAAGCCCAGGCAAATAAAAAAAACAACATTATTTGAGAAGCAAGAAAATTACAGTTTATTTTTTTTCCTTTAACATCATAATTCGTAATGACCTGAAACTTCTTAGCCCTTCTAAGGCATATTCTTTCATTCTAAATAACAAAATTCAAACTGCCAGCCTAGCTCTGTCATTAAAGTAAAAATTTAAAAAATACAACAACAATTGAGGGTCATTCAGCGCCTGTTTATTGCGATATCAAAAGAAGGCAGAAAATATCCCGTCGGCATCTTGTCACAATGTCAAGTGGAAAATCACTGCATTTTCTCTGAGGAAAGCAACGTCTTTTAGAGTCGTCGAGCAAGCAAGGTATCCCTATTTAACTGGCAGACTTTAGTGCAATATGAGGACGGATAGTTCCGGGCCCAGTCTTTGCATTCATATTTCATCCTGTTAAAGTGGATGTCTTAAAGTCATCCTGATAAAGGAGACGTGACCTGAACTTTTACTGTCAAGTTGGTGCGAATTTTTGTTTGGGGGNGGGGGGGGGGGGGGGGGGTGAAGGAGGGGTTTGGAAGGCTTAGTAGAGAAAGCTATGCCCTGGTTTTGATAAAATGTTAAATTTACAATTTACTTAAACTGGAAAGTGAACTTTGTTGAAATTTACGAATTATGAATTATCTACAAATTATCCTTTGGTTGGAACTGACTATTATTAAAACTGGTCTATAAATTACCCCTTTGGTCCAGATCACTCGACGACTTTCTCAGCACCCGGGAGAACATACTGGTGCCGCTTTCATCCCCTTAATAATAGGCGCTGGTTTACTTCCTTCCCAAAATAGCCTTTGCTGCCTACTGCAAGTTACTTACTTTACAGACCTAGAAAAACAGCAATGAAGAGTTTTCCCAGGGCACTTACAACATTGGTCTGTTAGAAAACTGAACCTGCCTTTCGACTATTGTCTTTTGAATCTATGTGTAACACCGTAACCAGCTGGTCACGCTATTCTAAATAAAATGCTGAATTCTATTACAGTATATGTCTATTATATTGAATATAGACGTCTAGGTCTAATGTGTGTGTGGTATACTATTCTTGTTGATGTCATCTATTTTTTTTTCTTCCTCTCCATTTCAATACAGAATTTATTCAACACGAGAACGTATCGACACCTGAAGCTTTGTCAGCCTTCAAAATTTCAAATAGAAAATAGTTCCATTATTTCTCCGTTTAAAATAACATCGTTTATCTACAAGAGTAGTATATGTCAGAGCAAAATATAAAGAATTTCTTTCATCTATTCATAAACTCTTACAAAAGCATCTGTCAGGGTTATCTTTATTTATCGTGAGGCAGGAGGTCTGGGAGCCTGCATGAATTGTAAACATATGAAAATAAATTGAGAGGAATGCTGAAAGGAAGTAGAAAATAAAAGACAAAAACCTTTGCTGCAGAAAAACAATATTTATAATATTTCCATCTAAACTGACTTCTGTGAAACCCAAAGCAAAAGACTAGATTTACTTCCATAGCACTAGACTAGATTATACATTTTTTAAACAGTATTTATCATCACTGCTTAATGTTGGATAGTCACAGAGGGAAAGCAACTTAATGTTTTATTATACTGCAGTGGCAAGCCCCATGTTTCAGCCTGGAGAAAATTCCCGAGACAACGTGGTTTTTTTTTTCTTCGAAGGTATCTCCGATACTTTCAATACCTTCGATATTTCAATACATCGATATTTTCGATACTTGTAATACTTTAGATACTTTCGATGTTGAATTGGAATTCGATACTGAATTGAAAGTAGAAACACTCAGATGCAATTCTGCCGGCCCAGCACTAATTTTGTCCCTCTTTGACGAGTTGTTAAAGAGACTAGGTAGTTATTTGCTTAACAGCCTAAAAAGTCCACATCTTTAGTTTAGAAGATTTGAACGGCGACGGTTTTTCCCTTCGCCCCACAGTGTCTGAGAAAACACCGCAGGAATGTCGAGATTTTCATTCCACGTGTACCGACATTACTTGTGTTGCGTGACGTCAAAAAGCGAGATATGGGGCGCGTTCCTGTTTCTTATATATTCGTCTTGCTAATCTCAGGTAGCAAATGAAAGGAGTCTACACGGTTTGTGGGTAGGGCTTTAGACGTAGCATTAGCATTGTTTTAGAGTTAGACAATGTACAAGTTCCAATCTATGGGTTGCCAGACTTGCCTTAGCTGTCTCGGATTGTTGGCCCTTTTTAAAAGGGCCATTGGCTCCCAAATAACCGACTGGCTCTTTGACTCCTTTTTGGCACCAACAGACATCAGGTCAAAATTGACTTTCCTATATAAAAAGTGCTTGCACTTCTCTGTAACTTTCCAGATATGGTTTAGCTTTTTTTTTTTTGCTCTTTTTCGTTGGCATGTCTCCTGTCGCTTCGACATTAGTCGCAGCCATTTTGGTTTGCCTATTGATAACAACTTCCTGTCTACGAGGGGACGGCCCCTTCGTCTCAGAATGACGTCACAAAAGAACTAAGAAACACAGCCAAGCTAACAAATGATGTTGTTTCAGACATTTCGCGCATGCTTCTGCACCAGTCGTCTGCTGGCTTTATGATGTCACGCAGCACCTGTAATGGCGACGCAGAGAGAGTAAAAATCCCGACATCCCAGCAATGTTTCCTCGGAAATGGTCAGGCGGAAGGAAAAGAAGGTTTAAGATTTGGAAAAATAATGCGGATATTTATACTGTACACAGATATCTACCCGTGTCCTGCTAAATGCTAAAGGAGTATTGCTCTTAGAGTTGAGGAAACTCAACCACCAAAGGTTCCTCATAACCACATATAGCCTACGTTACGTAAAAGCACTAGGCAAATAGGAACAAGCCGGTGACAACTGTGACAGTCAGGCTTTTTTTTTCCCCCTGTATACACAAGCCCATGCAAAAGACTAACAAGAGGGAAGGATGCCTCTGAATTTCTTCACTTAACATCCCAATATTCTGTTTGCACACAGTGTAATAGTGCATTCGTTTTTCAAAAAGATTTTTTAAAAAAGGGATATTTGAACATACTCTCTTAAAAATTGTCGCGAGTCTTGAACAGGAGGAAGTTGACCAACGTTTTGATCAGTATGTTAGGTGGCTTTCATGATTCTAACCATAAATGGAGTTTTGGGGCGTAACTATTTTGCCACATTCCTCCCCATTCTACCATGCACTCGTCCAACACACACAAGCATGTCTGTTCCGTGGCTGTAGTTTCGGAACAAGTCATAGTTTTGATACGTGTGTTTTGCAGTTTGATGTATGAACAAGAACGGTGCACAAAATGTCTTTTCTTTCATGAGGATGTAATTACGTTGTATTTCACAAATTAGATCTAGATCACATGCAGATTTCTGTATCATTTTGTGTCAGACTTTTATGCCGATTCTGCTGGCTGTATCGTAATGCAAGCTTGAGGTCGAAACCCTATGGATGGATGGATGGATGGATGGATGGATGGATGGATGGATGGATGAATGGATGGATGGATGGATGGACGGATGGATGGATGGATGGATGGATGGATGGATGGATGGATGGATGTTCTTTGTTGCTGTAAACACGTCTTGTTATGTGAAGTTATTGGAATGGAGCCCATTACTTTTTAATTAACTTTACACTGTCCTATCACTATATTATATGTATCTTTAAGCCAAAACACTGTATCACTTATAAAATTCACTAGAGTCAACTACAATGGCCTCCATAAGAGATGGGAACTTGTTTAATATTAAGGCATACCCACAAAATATAATACACTTAGAATAAACATGCGAATGTTCCTGAATTTCAAGTAAAAAAAAACAACCCAAAAGATTGGGTTTATATATTATAACTTTTTAAAATTATGACGTCATTATTTCAATACATAACCAACACAACGAAGTCGTGCATAGACATTATGAATGTTTGGCAATTCTCTTCAAATTCTTTATCAAAATATTGAAATTGAAACCTGTGAAGTTATTACAATAGAAGCACACTTGCGTAAACATGCTCATTTTAAAGAAGTGTTAGCCCTCCCGCTTTCCCTACTTTTTTTTTTTGTTGTTCGGTTCTGTACGTTCCTTCTGTGATGCAGGGTGCTCTCGTTAACACAACGATCTGGTGAGAATATGCATGTTAAGAATTGCCCAGCCACTCAAGTTCAAATATTTGAAACTATGAAAGCAGATCGTGTAACTGAGGCCGTAACTACGTCGTCCCTATCCTGCCCATGCATTTCCTGCAAAACCACAAAACCATTGCTTGGGGGTCCCCTTTCTCTTGTCGCCTTCTTCTCTTTCCATCTCCACCCCTCTGCCCTCCTCCCCCTTCCTCACCCATGGAGATCACTGGAGTGCTAATAACGGCCCTGCATGTAATTCAATGCAAACTCAGATCTCTCAATATTTGCCCAGCCTAATAAAAAATAAAGGGTCCATTTCCCGATCTTAGATCTGGTCCGAAGTAATCTCCCGGATGTAAAAATATAACATTTTTTATAGCTATTAGCATATGCAAAAAAGTCAATAAAGAAAACATAAATCGGGCTGAAGCAACGATGTCTGGCCTAGAATTAAGATACGACCCCAATGACATCATGCCAAGCCAATCTTGTCTTCTGCTGCACAAATCCGTAAAACTTTGTCCCCCATCTGCTAGTCTAGCGGCAGGCCCCTTATTGTTAGAGAACCTTGCAACGTCTCTTAACAGCCTTTCTTTGCATTTTTCACAAGTATTTGTCTATTTGATATTTATCCCGAATGGCCATTCGTCATCTGCCTACTTTTTTGCAGAATCCAAGATGGCCGCCGAGATGGCTGCGACTTAGAACCAAAATCTATGATGCATCATAACTTCTGTTCTAAGTACAGTAGAATGGCAGTTGAGATATCTAGTAGTATGTTCACAAAGGCGAGAATTCTGATTTTAAAGTTATTTTACTATTTGGGGGCCATGCTGATGACATAATTCCAAGAATCATCAGATAAAATAGCCCTGCCTTGCTTAGATTAAGCAACTACACAAAAGCCGTGCTTTTACCTTTATAGTTACAACCGCAACCTTAGGCTACCCATTAAATGCTGAGGATGATGAAGCTTATTAGTGAAGTCAAAGACAGACACAGCAAGAGAAAAGAAAAACAACCTGCACGCTGATTGGGTTAGCACGGCAATTTAGCCCAACAAATTCGCATAGTCTAGGGTTTGGTAAATTCATCAAAAAAATCAGTCCAGATCAAGATCAGTTCACTAAGGGAAAGGCAGCCCTAAGATCAAGTTTAGCTCCGTTCCATGAAACCTGAGTAGCTTTCAGATCAGATCAGTTCGTCTTGGTTATTGAAATTGGCATTCGGTCCTGATTTTCGAGGTAGATGTGAACTAAACTGAAATTTACGTAGAAAATTAGTTCAGACCCACAGTTCGTCCAATATAGCAATTAGGCTCAGATGGAGTTCATGTGAACTGACCTTAACTGTGTTTATATGATCTCAGTTTTGCTCAACCTTGTGTTAGTCTATCCTAGCAGTCAGCGATGACCTAGTGCCTACAGTGCCGTGCTAAAGCATTCTGTCTAATGGATCTCTGAAGACTGTTACCTGTCACCTTCAGTCTACAAGTTGGAGATGCAGAGGCATGCACATTTTAGTACAACACATGATAAAAGTAAAAAATCATATAGTCTAGGTCTCCACACCTCATTTGTTGATTGTCACAAATGGGGACTAATCTCCATAAATGATAAAACACAATTCGACAATACCGTCATCAACGATGACAGAACGATAGTTACCATGTAGACCCATACGGCTAGCAACATTGATTTAAAACGACAGAAGAACAGAGGGTCACATATCCAATATAGGTAATTAAGAACAATATACAACAATTGCTAGAACCTATCGTAATGCTCATTCCACATTTGCCGAAGTCACTTTTTGAGATTTTGAGAAATTTAACACTCTGGACCTGTTGTCCAGGGTAAAGTAATAAGGAAGATGTGTGTTAGCTTTTAAAATTGGGAGTACAGCAGCAAAACAAAACTTGTTGTTTTTTGTTGTTGTTGTTGTTAACACTAGTAGCGCTAGCTGCTGACCATGCGCTATGCAGCTGGCTGACTGTGTGACCTTTTTTACCAATGTTATAGTGGATCNACGTCTAGACTAGATCTAGCTTTCGTTCTGTTGCACTAAACCCTGTTTAGCACATGTAGCCAAGTCTAGACTAGAGCTATTTCATTTTGTCAAGCTTCATGCTCAACACGTTCTGTTGGACCAAGCCCTGTCTGGCCCATGTAGAACGTTTCACAATTCACCATTCCATAGGCCTAGCACCCAAACCATGCTTGAGGCTTCAGTATCAGATCAATTAGGCCTGCATGTCGTTCTGTTGCACCAAGCCTTGTTTGGCACATGTAGAACGACTTCGTGGATTCCGTTCTGTTGCATCAAGCCTTGTTTGGCACATGTAGAACGATCCGTAGATTCTGTAATGTCATCTACACCACTAAAACCCAAACTATTTCCTTCAAATGAAGAAATAACAGTATCCAGCACTTATAACTTCATTTGAATCGTAATATCACTTCGATGGTTTACCAATCCAACGGATTACATTCTCCAAAGTGATTTCTACGATAACCATAAATGGCGGCGGGAACCGGAATGACCAAGGCGCATGCGCGGGACTCTCTCGTTTTACTCCGTATTCGTTCAAATAGTGCAGTGGAAATAATATATATACTATCACCGCATCACGAGGGTTAATAGTTGAAAAGATGAACGGAAGATCAGAGTGGTACAAACAATTCAAATCATTAAAAGAAATAGGCGAAAATGGAAATAGCATGAATCTATATTAAAAACACACTTTCATTCAGACTCACATAAAATTAAACTGTAGAAGTCCCAAAATCTAGAAATGGGTTGATGTACCACTTATTAAAAAAACACCAAAAAACCCTCGATTAAACCCTCCATCCTTCTCAAAATTCTCTTGCATTTCAAAACTATAGCCTCACCCGTTCCGCAGTAAGAGCGTAAGTTTTCCTTACAAAGCACATTATAAAGAGAATACATGTAATTGGCTTCGTGACAGTCAGGTAATCTCAAGTGCAAGAAAGAACAATTTAAATATCCTGCAAGAATCTACAGTAGAATCTGCAGGTAAGGGGGATGATGCTAATGTAGTGGCAGAGGAATGAAACTTATATGAATATTGTGACTTTCTCTATAAACACTGTGAAAGAGATACTGTGAATGAGGAAGAGAGAACGAAACATAAAGTAAAAGTATGCATGGATCAGGAAATGGGAGAGGTAGAAGACAGAGGCAGTGAAGGAGAAATGAAGGAGAAACAATTAGATGGAAATAAGCTAAGGGCTAAAGACGACGAGGTAGGAGAGGAGTGCTAGATGAGGAGAAAACTAATGTGATAGAGGAAGAGTTAGAGATAGACAATGACAAAGAAAAGAAAGATAAAGAGGACGAAAAGGATGGANNGGGGGGGGGGGGCAAAGAAGAAGAAAAGATTGAGGAATGTGGAAAAATAAATAATAAGAAGGGGAAAAAAACCCACAGAAGCTGGACAGAAGGAGGTAACGGAAGAAATAAATACAGAGGGCAAAGTTGAAGATGGTACTGAAACTACTTTCTTATCCGGACTAGCTGACGATAAAGATAACACGAACAACAATGTTCCCCACCTGATTGTAGCTGAACACCTCTATACAGAACTGATAAGACGAAGACCAGAAAAAGACTGGGATAGTGGAGGAGTACTGACTGCACATACTGTGACCAACAACAGCAATGACCCAGACTCTGATAACACCAAAGACGAGACGACAGACTGCATGGTAAATAGTAAAATTTATCATATTTGTAACCAGATAACTTCTGTCATCCGTGGGGACATATATGAATCTGACACTCATCTCCGCCAGTGTGAATTTTGTTATGATCATGTGTGTGTAGTGTGTGTATGTAAGCGTCATTTGACAACTTACTTTTGTAGTGAGAATGATGATTCATTTTGCGGTACCTTTGAAATGAGGGAGGTATCGCAACCTAGTAACAGCAAGATGGGAGCGAAGACAAATCTGAAATTAGGATTTCTTAATGTAAATGGTTTACAAAAGAAAAGTGAATACCCTGGTTTTGTTGATAACGTTTGTAACTTTGACATTTTCTGTTTTGCAGAGACCAATGTAATTGATGCAGTGTTTACCTAGATATACCTTATTCCACAAGGCCAGTAATAAGTCTTTAATCTCTTCTAAGGCTTTAGGGGCAGTGGCCGTACACAAATGCATGATTTCGAAGGTCAGACGCATAGAAACTGAGTGCCCATTTGTACAGTGGCTGAAAATTGACAAATCTATCATGGGCCTTCAGGAAGATGTGATTTTAGGAAACGTGTATATACCACCAAAGTGTTCAAAGTACTCTACCATCGAGGCCTTTGAGGTATGAAGATGCCAATAGCACTTGGCATAAAAATATGCAATTTTAAATAGTCCCTATAAAATCAGAAAATTGGCCATGGGTATGGGGGAAAGGGGTTGGATTTTAATTTCAAAGGCTTAGATAGGTGCAAATATATGTGTAGACTCAGAATATGTGAGGTTTAGTCACTCAAGTATAAAATTTGTGATTGTTGCTAGGTGGGTAAGGTTACCCTGTTTACTGAGTGAAAAGGCCTAAAATATTAGGGTGTCTGCTTCATTGCCAAAGTTCTCAAAATCTAACTGGTTCAGGTGCATTTTTCTTTGTGTCAAAATTTGGAGGAAGAGCTAAACAACATATTTGGAAAGCATTCTGACAGTATTTTATTCCAGAAATATTTTGACCTTAACCAATACGACCCAAACATAAAACCATTAGCAGACTTTAGATTTAAACCCACAATTAGACCACTCACCGAAGTAGATGCAATTCTCAACGATCCAATCACTAATCAGGAAGTAAATAAGTGCATTACGATACTCAAGAATGGAAAAGCTTCCGGCGAAGATATGATTATCAATGAATACATCAAAGCTTCTAGTAATATAATGTTACCTTTATACACAGAGTTATTTAGTGCTGTTATGAATACAGGAGTATACCCCCGACAATGGACGATAGGACAGGTGGTCCCTGTTTACAAAAACAAAGGTGACCCTGATGATCCCAATAACTATAGACCTATTACAATCTTCAATTCTTGAAACGTATTTTGGGATTAAAATCTTCAATCCCCACCCCCATGGTCTTAGGTGAGATGGGCGTTTTTCGAATATCTGTTGAGGTTACACAAAAATGCCTTTCCTTCTGGTATCGACTGATATCAGGAAAACACACTAAATACAGTAAGATAATATATGACCTGCTTGTCTCCTTACACAATAATGGAGTATATGAGTCCAAGTGGCTAACGTTCATTGCTGATAATTTGAACAAGCAAGGTTCTAGTGAACACTGGACTGAATGCAATACTCAACTATCCGTTACCTGCTTTTCCAACAGAGGAAAATGCAAATTAAAAGATCAATATTCAAACATGGCATGACACCATTACATCCTCAAATAAGTATGCATTCTATAAAATAATAAAAAGCAGATATATATATATGAGAACTATCTTGATATTTTGCATTATAAATCCTGAACTGCTATTAGCCGCATGCGTACATGCAATCATCGTTTGCCCGTTGAAACTGGCAGATGGCATAACTTAAGAGTTGAAGATCGCGTTTGTCAACTCTGTAACTCTGGCTTAGGAGATGAGTTTCACGCCTTGTTTTTGTTTGAATGTCAAAAATTTTCATTTGATAGGCGCAAATTACTTAAAAGTAAATATTATAGACACCCAAATACTTTGAAAGCCCATGAACTCTTTGCCAGTCAGAACAAACGTATTCTTCAAAATCTCGCTACTTTCTGCAATGTAATACTTACCTCATATTGATACCTTAATTGTGTGTGTGGGTGTGAGTGTGTGAGTGTGTGTGTGTGTGGGGGGGGGGGNGGGGGGGGTGAGTGTGTATGTGTATGTTTGTGTGTGTGAGTATCTGTATGTGAGAATGCGTGTGTGTGTGCGTGTGTGTGTGTGTTTCCCTTGAATCGTTTATGATGCCCCTATTATTATGCTTAAATTGTTCACTTCACTGCTTAATGTAGACTATATGATGAATGGTTGCTTAGTCGCTCACTTGTATTTGCCTTGTATTTTGTATCCATTTGCATACTGTAACCTGGGTTCAGAATGAAATAAATGAAATGAAATGAAATGATACAGGACGTGTCTTCAACGAACAGTTCGTTGCGCTGACTCCACTCCTTGCGTTGCACTGAGTCTATGAAATCCTGAAAAGGGAAGCCAAAAAGACATTTTGCTTTTGATCAGTTATAAATAACACTGCTCAACTGTTTACAGGACGACTCTCAAGCAGTATGTCTAATCTAAATGTCCCACGCTCTAAAACTACATTTACATTGAAACAGTAAAGAAAGACAGGGTGAAAGAATGCTGGGGCCCATAGAAGGAGCACTGGCATTACAAAGAGTAGACATGGAGCCCAATAAAAACCAACACGAATGAATGCATGTCCCCTTTGAACGAAGCAGTCATTATGCCTTGAACAAGAAATGCGTGATTGAAACGCCCTCCCTCTAAAGAAGTCTACACCTCCAGACCATACAAATAACTCTAAGCTTGTGTATCACATTCCATGATGGCCCAAAAGCCCTCAATTTTTCTTTGCATATCCTGCAGAAAGCGCCCACCCCACCCATTCTACGTGAATGTGTGTGTGTGAGATGGTGGGAAGGAAGGTATTTAACTGTAATAATGTTCACCCATATCAAGGGACTCTTCTGTTAATCTCACTTCAGAACTTGCTCATGCTAGAAATGTCATGATAACTTCACCCTGCAAATTGTAGTCCTGACCCATTCCGCACACCTGCGGTCAGGAAGCTTTACAGGAACTATTGTCCTCTTCCTCACCTTTATCAATTCATAAGTTTGATATTGTGAGGAGCAACAATCATTCTAGTATGCCGAATACTTGGTTGGCAGTTTAATTCCACAAAGTCCCCGGTTCCCTTCTTCTATCCTTGTATTTTAAGAATAGTCACTAACCGATCACCAGCAGTCTTAAGTTCGCCTTGGAAAAAAAAAAAAAAACATGTTTACAATGCCCTAAAGCTTATGCTAACCAAATTTTGTGTTTAAATCACAACGAATTTCAGTGTAGAGCCTATAGATATCGAAAATATCGGAAGATTCGAAATTATTGAAAGTATTTGAATTATCGAAAGTCCGGAAGTAAAGGGGTATCGAAAGTATCAAAATGTGTTCCCCAGAACTAAGTATCAGACTCTTCTAGAATTCATACTCTTGATACCTTGGGCTTGAAATATGAGTATTGAGATACATAAGAATTCAGGTATCGCATCACCAACATAGACAGATAACAAAACTAGAGGCGTGCATGTAAGAAATTTCAGCACAGATGAAAGGTCTAGAAGCTATTAGAGAGTTGACTGATGCAGGCGATCGCATTCACCTTAAAAATAATGAGAAATGAAAAAACAATTAAAAAAATGTTTTCTCAATTTTATGGATTTTATCAGATCAAATTCAAGGCAGGAACGAAATTAAGTCAATCTGAAAAATCTAATTCTCCTACGAGCTACAACGGAGGAGTGGCGGAGAAAGTGGGCCTCTCAGGTAGATTTTTACATATCAGAGCGCTATTAGTTTTAAGTTGGGAGCTTTTACGAACCGTTATTTTAGAGGTAGGCATACGCACGGTATTTCATAGTGTTACTGCCGTATAGCACGCTAAGAATTGTATTTGAAATTTAATTTACATACGATATGGGCACAACCAATGGAGTTTTTTTAACTTTTCTTTTTTTTCAGTTTTTATCTTTTTCCTTGGTAAGGCTGGGATGGAAGGTGAAACAGAAGACAAAGCATTCTAGCAATGGTGTGTAAAGTTCCTGTTTCTTCAGATGAGCTTTACCAAGTACTCTGTTTCTGGGTTGGGAGCCTACCCTCTGTTTCTAGCTTTACAATGTAGCCTACCCTCTATTTCTAACTTTACGCTGTATTCTGTTCTGTGTATCCTCTGTTGTTTACCATGCATCTTTTTCTAGCTTCAGCAGCATTATCTGCTTCTGACTTTATCATGAAATCGTTTCAAACTTTCCCATGTACCCTCGTTTCAAGTTGTATCATGTGACCTCTTTTATTTACCATGTACATGACCGTATCTCTGCCTCTAGCATTACCTTGTAATCTGGTTCTAGCTTTACCTTGTACCTCTTTTTTAGCTCTACCATGTTAAAAAAAAAATACAACATTCATTTACCCCGTAAGGAAATTGATTAACAATGTCATACAATGTTATACATCTCATTCATAATAATAATAATAAAAGTAATCACACAGAACAGTAAACATCATGCATGTAAACACATAATACCTCTGTTTCTAGTTTTACCTTGTACCTCTCTTTCTAGCCTCACCATGTGCGCTGTATTTCTAACTTTACCGTATCGTCAAGCTCATTCAACATTCACTTATGCCATTTTGTTTTCTTGTCTTGAGCTGTTTATATTGCTATGATCTAATTTATCATCTTTTTTTTCTTTTAAAACAGATGTAGAATTTTGACTCTTTATTATATCCCAAATTTACAAGCTACACCATATCTGCCGTATTGTTTTGCTTTGAGCAACAGGATGCGAGCACTAAATTTTTCAAAATCTCAAAAAATAACTTAGGCGAATGTGGAATGAGCACGACAATATATACTGTGATTCTAGTTTTACCATGTTGTCTGCTCTTTTCAATGATCGTACCTCCCCGCTCCGCAGAGTCTCAGGTGTTTCCACCGTGTGTTTTCTCAGGGTAGCTTCACTGTATGCGTGCTTTTCTTAACAACAACTGAGCACACACACGTGCTACTTGTCCACTAATTACGCCTATTCCACCGGTACGCCACTGTGTGGAATTTTATTTGGATAGACGTGGTCTGCAGTGACCCAACAAAACACCGTATAATCATTATTCGGATTCAGCAATTTTCGGTGTTTTGTCGTCGCACGGCAGTGCATGTATGCTGGATCCAGAAATGACGCTACACGTTGAAAGACTGTTCCATGTTTGTTCACTTTTCTCATGGGAACAACCAGGATGAAAGAGTAATGAAAAATGACGACTTCAGTCGAAAATGTTTTAAAATTCTCTGGTCCGGCTTGGACCTTTCGTTCATGAGAATATCTGTGCTCTCTCTCTCTCTCTCCCTCTCTCTCTCTCTCTC
>JAWQUT010000029.1:3427097-3432097 GCA_033807755.1 Ellobium chinense
TGATTCGTGATTATAGATATCTGGTGTAGATCTAGTCTAGTGGTATCTAGATCTCTGTCAAACATGGATATGACAGAAGTTGCTTGTATTTGTGCACTGGTACTTTCCTTCAGAAAAAGGAAACGTCAAAAAAGGTTTGGGGTTCATCCCATCATCAGTAAACGATTGCTGAAAGGGCAGTTTTACAGCCTGTACGATGACCTGAGACGCTACACACAAAAATGTTTTGCTTATTATAGGATGAGCAAAGAAACATCCATGTTTGATGCGTTGTCAAGCTGAATGCAAGAGATGCAAACTTAATTAACCGATGCCGGAAGATGTGCAGTATGGGTGTAAACAAATAAGTGAACTGAGGTCAACCCAACAGTTTAGTCTTGGTGCGGTAGGTCTCTCTATTTTCCTACTAGCACAAAACAGTTGGCCGACAGTTTTGTTGGGTTCAGTTTGTGCCCCCGAACAACTGTTCACGACTAAATAGTTGGGTTGGGCTAGTGCGTAGGCTCCTCTTATTTTCATTGATCACAACTCACCTTCCAACTCAGACAAAACAGTTGGCCAACTGTTTTGTCGTAGTGCGGTACTACCCTTAGAGGGATTTGCTTTCATATTTCAATGAGGTATTTTCAGACGGGTCAGTTACCCCACGTGATCTAGGGACTGTTAGGATATTTTGATAAGTGACGAGTAATCATACATAAGCAGAGCATGTAAACAAACCAACGTGTGAGCAAGATTTCCTAGGTCACGTGATGGAGCTGAAAATACCTATATTATTATGGTGGTGATGGGGTTAGGAGGTGATAGTAACAAGTTCTTATGCTATATAATAATATATTTATACACTGTACATATACAAAATAATAATGTGGCTTATTAGTCTCGTGTCCAAGCTGATGCTCTCGCGACTTCACAATAGTTCATTTCTTTTTATTTTTTGTAATATAGTGCTACAATATAGTGCTACAATTTTGCACTGAATAAGATGAATGGTGCATTTTGATTATATCTTAATGCTGTTTTAGTCTATTTATGCTCTGCATCATACCCTATCTAAACAGATGAATTTACTGATTCCTGATACATTCAGATGCATTCATGACTTTTTATGGAGTGGAGTATTTGGCATTGGTGTTTAGAAAAGGGGGTAGAATTGGGACACAGGATAAATGGTCTTTTAATAATGAAATATTAGAAACAGTAAATTCTTTTAGATATCTAGGTTTTGTATTTGGTAGTACAGGAAAATTTTCCAAAGGCATTCAAAATTTGGCAGTTCAAGCACAAAAAGCTTTGTTTAATCTCAAATCTTGTTTACACAGAAATCCAGATTTGCCACCAATACTACAGATAAAATTGTTTAACTCGTTAATAAATCCAATCCTTTCATATGCTTGTGAAATTTAGGGATTTTGCGAAGCTTGGCCCCTTGAGCGAGTTCATACTAGTTTTTTAAGAACCGTTTTGGGCGTGAGGAAATCTACACCAAATGCTTTTGTGTATTTTGAACTTGGGGTTGTTCCTTTAGCAATACATAGGCAAATAAGAATAATTAAATATTGGAGCTAAATGTTGAACCTAGATGACAGTAACCCAGTCAGAAAAATATACCAACAATTAAGGACAGCAGCAGAAAAAGACGACGTTGTAAACTGGGTGTGATTATTAAAAAACATGTTGATGAAATACGGGTTTGGATACATTTGGGAAAATCAAAGTATAGATAATATTTCACTGTTTATTTCAGAATTTGGACAGCGTGCGCAAGATACATTTCAACAAAAGTGCCATAGTGACATAGAAAGTTGCAGTGAAAATAGACTATACAGACATATTGCTGGAGAATTTAAATGTGAACAATATTTATTGGAGGTAAAGCAAAGACATATCAGAATTGCAATTTCAAAATTGAGACTAGAGTCTCACAGCTTTATGGTGGAAAGGGGGAGATGGAAAAGGCCAAAAGTAGACTATTGTTTAAGAACGTGTGAAGTTTGTAATAAAATAGAAGATGAATTCCATATCGTAGTAGAATGCCAGCGTTACAAGGAAATTAGACAAACATTTTTACCGCGTAGACTATTTGTAAAACCTAGCACGATGAAATTTGTCCCATTCTTAACAACTATGAATAATAAAGAAACTAAATCATTTGGAATATTTTGTCATTAAGTTATTAGTGAATATAACGGAACAGTTCTATAACTTCTTCTGGTGACATGTGAATCCTTGGAGTGAGTGTCTGTGTGTTAGAGTGCGCGCGCGTCTGTAGTGTACGTGTGTTGGGTGGAATGGGATGGGAGTGATGGAGCGGATGAAATGTGGAAGATGGGCAAATCAGATGGAGAATGTATTACTGAGGGAGAAACGTGAGCAAATTAAATATGTATTCTGAGTGGAAAGTTGAAGTGAGTGACAGACCAGAGAAACGGAGCGATAGAGTGAGGGTGGATGATTTTTGTATTATATTATTACTTGTATTATTATTATTATTTTATAATTGTATTGCATTGTACCTTAATTTGTTTTGTAAATATGTTGGAATTGGCCGCAGTGCCTACAATAAACGACTGAATCTGAATCTGAATCTGGTGTCGATACTCCAAAATTACTCAGCATGGCATCGATACCTAAAACGGACAGAAAAGAAAAAGGCAGAAAGTCACAACAAAGGGTTTGGTTGGGAGCACCTCGGAACCGCGCAGTTGACGTAATCAACCGCCGCGGTAATCCTACTTCGCCGACCACGGAACCGCGCAGTTGTTTCTTTTGTTCCTTTTTAAGTCAGGTATCGATATGAAGCTATTTCATTTCGATACTTTTCGTCCTGATTTTAGGTCAAACTTTTAAGATCGTGTATGAGAACACACCAGATACCTCAGACAACACGAAATAAATCAGTGTTTGCATGAACAGACAATGATATGACTTACAGCAGAATTCATTTTAACGTTAGGCCTCATATTAGCTCATATTAGTTTATGATTACACCTCAGACTAAAAATAACAAGACGTCTTAAGTATAAAAGTCATTATGTTTTGCCGACTCTGGATTTTAATTCAGAAATATGGACACTGGAAGTTTTACAACTTTTACTACGCGCAAAGGCACAACAGGCGTCGTGGTCGACAATTTTAAGTTTCGCAAAGACAGGAAGAATCTTAAAGCAGTGACGTGGCGATGCTGTGTCGAAAGATGCCAGTCAAGATGCTCTACAAATCTAGAAATTTCCTCCCTTATAACTCGGCCTACAAATCACAACCCTGAAACGCCAGATCCCAAAGTCTTGGAGATGGATGCAGTCCGAGCTGCTTGCAAAAGACAAGCTAAGCAAGAAGTGAACTCTAGGGCAAGCAAAATCGTCTGCACGGAATCCAGGGATTTTTCCAGCATTAATATTAACGACATGCACACCCTGTCTATGACTGTCTACAGAGAAAGGATGAAGATGCGACCAAGACTGCCCAAATCAAGACAAGAAGTTTTCACCGCGATCAGCAATTATCTGACGAAAGTCAGCAACCTTGAAATATTTATCAATGACGCTGATACTGAAATTGTTATGATTTCCTCCAAGGAGAATATCCAACACCTCCATTCATCGACTGAACTATTTGCTGATGGCACTGGATGCATTACAAGAAGAGCAGAAGAGAACTATCCTGAAGATGAGAGCAGCGGAGCGAAGAGTGGTCAAACGCAAGGAGATACGACAGAAAGAATCCATGCGCAAAGAACTGTTGGAAAAATATCGTTCAAATGACCTGCCTCAAAGAGACTTTCTTAGCCAGATGTGTAAAATAATGCTTCCAGTGTCCAAACTGTAAATAGAGTTCTCCAGTTTTTATAATATATTAATACAGTCTCAAACTCATAAAACACATTTTTAATGCAGCCTCCCACGGGAGAAGGCCTCAAGCCCTCAAATGCAGAGAGAAAATGTGTTTGAAGTATCGAATGATATCGTTGCTAAGAATTAGAGCATATAACGATTACCTAGTTGCGCGGTTCCGTGGTTTCTCCCTCAAGGCATCTCTTTGATCTGTTAACAATAGGCGGATTAAAACTGCGCGGTTCCGTGGTGTATCCGTTTGGTTGCACCTGAATGATTATTGCTTTTGAAATCGTTACGCCTGATCACGTGATGGCTCGGAATTTTAAACAGGAAGATGAAAAAAACAAAGGATCATGTAGGACCAGACCTGGGTGCGGACCCCGCAACCATACAAATCATGCGGGCAGCATGTTTCAAGCAATGTATCAGCTTAACTTCGTTGCCAAATGTAGTATATTATTTTTTTAGAGCCCATTACGGAATAGCATGTTGGTGTTGAAAATTCTCCACCTCCCACCTCTCACCTCACCCCATCACCCCCTCCTACCCCCACCACCAAAACTGAGACAGAATCTGTCTTTTGGTGGTGGATTACCCTGCTGGCTGGTCTATTCAATTTTAAAAAGGAAGATGAATAAAAGAAAAGGGTGTAGGCCCAGACCTGGGTGCGGACCCAGCAATCATGCAAATCATGCGGGCATCATGTTTCAAGCAATTACCACCCTAACTTCGTTGCCAAATGTAGCTGTTTTTTCTAAGAAAGCTCATTATGGAATATCATGTGTTGAAAATTCTCCATCTCCTATCCCACCCCACCCCACTCCACCCCCACCACCAAACCTGAGACAGAATCTGTCTTTTGGTGGTGGAATACCCCGCTGGCTGGTCTTTTCATCGAATCTCCTCTGGCCTTCATTTTAAAGTGAAGGTTGACGCCCTATTCCACATTAACCGATAATAAAACCACGAACTTTTCTGACGTCTTCTTTCCCATTTCCAGACATGCATGCACCTCACCCTATTTAAATGGGTCCATTTTCAATATAAGGCCTTGATCTGCAAGTTAATGTAATGCACCATTCCAGGGCCTGTATGGATAATCCTTACATTAGTTAACGCACTACAATAACCATGGGGAAACTCCCAAAACATTAATAGTATTCG
>JAWQUT010000029.1:3437097-3448052 GCA_033807755.1 Ellobium chinense
GCGAGTGTCTCATGCAGGATAAATTTACCATTGCTGCCGAAAACGCTCGTAGAGACAGCAATTTCAAAGTTACCTCCCCTGAACCAATAGACTGAGGTTAAAGGTTACAAACGTGTAATGGGATTGGACCCCTTTTTTTCTCTATAGACTATATTAACATTTTGAGCTGCCCTCTGAACCCGAAGTTTTAGCTTTCACCCAGACCCATACACGATTGAAGCTCAGTATGTGGCCCAAATTTTAATACTGACCCAACCCTAGCAAGTCCATTGAAATTTTGAGCTTGGTTGCTATTTGTAAACAGTCTACATTTTTCACTGATCAACGCCAAACCCCTCCTCTTCCGCCTGAGCACACCCTTGACCTGGCAGTTCCAGCCCAGGGCTAAATAGTGCCTGGCAAAATAAAGTAAAATAGACACAGTTTCCCATGATATCAAAATTTGCCCCCTGGAGCCCTTATTACTGGAAGCAGGGNAAAGCAGTAACGGTGATAATAATGGTCAATCAATGGCGATATTGGAGAGGTTAGTACAGTTAGTAATAGTTATGGTGATAGTGAGGTAATGTAAGAGTAGCAAGAATAAATATTGTTAGTAAAAAGTATCAATTAAAATAATTTTATCATATGATGGTCACATCAGTCGAAGAAGTCGTAACAGTAACTGCATTAACACTTTGCTATCGTCTCGCGAGTGTCTCATGCACAATAAATTTACCATTGCTGCCGAAAACGCTCGTAGAGACAGCAATTTCAAAGTTACCTCCCCTGAACCAATAGACTGCGGTTAAAAGTTACAAACCTGTAATGGGATTGGACCCCTTTTTTTCTCTATAGGCTATATTAACATTTTGAGCTGCCCTCTGAACCCGAAGTTTTAGCTTTCACCCAGACCCATACCAGATTGAAGCTCAGTATGTGGCCCAAATTTTAAGACTGACCCAGCCCTAGCAAGCCCATTGAAATTTTGAGCTTGGTTGCTATTTGTAAACAAAGCCTACATTTTTCACTAGTCAACGCCAAACCCCTCTTCTTCCGCCTGAGCACACCCTTGACCTGGCAGTTCCAGCCCAGGGCTAAATAGTGCCTGGCAAAATAAAGTAAAATAGACACAGTTTCCATGATATCAAAATTTGCCCCCCTGGAGCCCTTATTACTGGAAGCAGGGCATGCCAAAAGAGGTAAAAGGGGAGATGAAATATAACCCCTAGGTAGTAGGACCCAATAGTGAAAGTACAATTACAGGCCTGTAACCTACAGTGCTTTCCAGTGTATTTTAAAACTATCGGCAGCAAAGTGTTGATAATAATAGTATAATGGCGGTGATAGCTGGTTGTAGAAGTCAGGATAGCAATCGCAGCTGAGTGACTGAGTGACTCTATTCTAGAAGAATAGCAGCTGTAGTGGAAACAGCATTCGCTGTAGTGAGGTAGATGTACTGGTGGTAACATTATAGAATACCAGCTGTGAAGAGGGGCTTTGTTGCATAAGAAGTATCTTCTTTATGTTGTAATGAGATGAATAGTTGTCAGACAGTCGCTCTGTTGGTTTCTCCTTCTCAGGTTCGCACGAGAAGCTTCGCCGCTCTGGTTCTGGTAGGGCTGTGTACGCTGTGCTTGTACGAAGTTTTCCTAACCGAAGCTTACCTGTCCGAGCTGAATATACAACCCACCTTTGGACCACTCCATGACGACGACATCGATGTTACCAATGACAACGATGACTACCCTACTCCGCTACTGATCACAGCTAAAAGAATGATAACAGGACGCGGTGTTGCTGCACTGTCCACCAGCCCCAAAAAACCTGATGTGGTTACCACCCCAAAAATGGTCACGGCTCCACGTGTAGATCAAACCACCAAGAAACCCACGGCTAAACCACTTCCAAAGGCAAACCCGCATACGAAGAGAGTGAATCTTCCACCGCTTGTTAAAACGTTTCCCCCAGCACCTGATGACTCCCAGAACAAACCCGGGCCAAATACAAAGTACCTGGTGTATCTCTGTGACAGTCACCTCTGGTGTGGTGGATGGGGGGATCGCCAGAAAGGACTCACCTCAGCTTATCTCCTCGCTCGGGTGACGGAGCGGCAATTCAAACTCATAATGTCCACGCCCTGCGATCTTGCCACGTACTTCGCCCCTCACAGAGTCAAATGGCAGCCGATGAAAGGTGAGCTGGATACAAACTCCCAAATCACTCTCTACGGAATTGGCAACCAGACTCTCACCGATATCATAAAATCATCCAATTTCACTACAATGTTTCCCCAGAAAGTGATATACTTCCGCACCAATGGAGACTACTACTACCATCTCCGACACAACGCTGTGTATTCAAAACTTTTAAGCACATGGAGTGCCCTGAGTGACAAAAAGACCAGATTTCGTTGGGCCTGGAATGATCTCATGCAGCCAACAGATAAAACTTTAAAGATGCTCGAAAATTTAGTGGGTCCTCGTATTCTTATACGAAGAGGGCTGATAAGCAAACCTCTGGATAGCTCTGTCCTAAAAAAGACAGGCTTTAAGGAAGTAGGGGATTCATCTTTAGTTTGTGCACACGTAAGAATAGGTAAAAACCCTACCCTTCCTATGGATAACGAGGTAGTAAAATTTCACTTGGAAGATGTTCCTGCATTGTTTGAATTCATGTTAGCAAAAGGCAAGGAACGAGACAGCCGATTTTTCGTGGCAACGGACTATGGTTTCGTGCGCAATCTTACACGGACTTTTTTCACTGACAGGGCGGTTTCGTACGGCGGATCAATTGTCCACATAGACAGGCAGCGGTCAGAAGACAGTGCATGCGAAGGCTTTGGCATAGCCAATGTAGAACAGTTGCTTCTGAGCTTGTGTGACTATCTTGTAATCAGTGACAGTGGGTTTAGCTTGCATGCCGCCTTTATCAGCAACAGCAGCACAGGACATGTATACCAGATGGATGGCGGTAGGATAAAGAATCGAATGTAGAACCTACAGTCATGATCATGTAGACCTTGAAATGTTTTAGATATGCGGAAAATCAGTGTGGATGGAAGAAGAGGACCTTTTTGCCCTAGCCAACGTAAAATAAAGCCAAGCAAGCAAGAAAATAAGCGAGCAAACAAGCATGCAAGGAAGCAGGAAAACGGTGTGTGCACAATCAAGTAACAAATGAACATAAACGCTCTGCTTTGAATTGTTGAGGACACCGTGTTTTTAGAAGCGTATAATCTACGATTTTTTAAAATGCCCTTACGGCACAGATTTTATTGTTAGACGTCATAAGTCTTATACTAAGCTTTCCTCTTCCCCTCACTGCCCGGTTCTCTCACAGCCCATACCGTCTTTCTCTGTTATGACACGGTACTTCTTCTTCACATATTTAAATCATTCCCGGCATCTTAAAGGGCTAGCACAGAAACCTCCAGACCCTTGGGTTTTGTTCCCAATCCAGTATTGCAAGAGTAGATGGTAGACACAGTTATTAGAATTATATATATATAAATTTATATATATGGCACTGATCTCATTGCTAAATTATATCTTGTCCTTGCTGACGTGTAACCTCGTATTTCACAGACATGAGGTTAAGACATAGAAATATACTGGAGAGAGAAATATAAGGTTGCAAACAATTTTTTTTTTGGTAGCACTGAAGACATCAAAATCGGTATAAACTTGTTACTTATTTGGGCGTTCAGAGCTTGCACAAGCATTACTTTTTTTATTCTGTCGTCACAAATGGACTAAAATTCTTAACAAAATAATATCAAATTTGTCACACTCAGTTTGAAAGCTGTCTTATAACAAGAAGGCACATAACTATGCACTATAAGTCATAGTGCACATGTACCTATCTGTCATAAGAGAGCAGTTGTGGAATACGACCTTATACGTCATACAGCCAATGTGTCGAACTGAAACCCGGTTTTAAATCTGACATCCTCTGGGGTTCATGGAAACTTTATAGTCTATGTAAATAAGCCCTTCGCAAAGTTTGACGCACATGTGCATCCTAATCGCTTGGTCCCAACAGCGCTTGGACGTAAATGTGTGTAAATGTGTAAATGCATGGGAAAAGCCGTCGGATCTCGCAATGGGTAATTTTGTGATAGGGCCTTAGAAAGTCTAATCCCGACTTCCTGGGCTAACTTGAGATTTCTGCGGAATAAGATAATTCATTCATTTATTTTTCATTTCATGTAATTTTTGTTCAGTGAAAATGAGGTTTAAATGTTCTTTTTTCGGTGTTTTAATGAAGCTTCCTGTAGCTCAAAAATGTTGTTAAAAAGACTTTAATCTCAGTTTTATCAAAATCTATATATAGTACAGGTAAGTTTACAAATTAGTCCATAACTTTGGACGTAATGAAGATATTGACCTCAAATATAATGCGAAATGTTTAGAGATGAATGGAGATTAACATTCTGTCATAACTTCAGTTTCATATCTGCAAAGATGTGAAGGGTTTTCCTATGCACCCACATAATATGTACGACCCGGTAGTAATATTCCCGTGTGTTATCCAAGACATCTCCTAAGTCATATTCTTTATGTAACGAACTTTTCCCACGTACTTGATGCAGTTTAGCCGATATCCTGCTAAAACACAGTAAAACTCTAATAAATCCACGTATATGCTAAGAGCCCATGGTAATTTGGTGACATCACCACTTGAAAAACATGTCGCAGCGAAAGGGTTAAACTTGATCTTGCTTTGACGTTTATGTCAAAGGTGTTAATGGGAAGTCGGTTAAAAAATGTACCCTCATGAAAGGCATTATATCTATAACGGTTTATTTATGTCATTTAATGCTAGTTTATGTGAATCTAAATCTGAAATTTAGCGTAGAGTTCTGGCGATGCTGTAAGGCTCCCCATTCACATGCCCTATTTCTGAGAGTATTATAAATTATGTCTCTACTTTACTGTAGACCTAATGATTATTAAAAAAGAACAGTTTTTTTCCCACTTTCCTGCATGTGTTTGAACACCTGTGCTTTTTGTTACAGATCTGGTACGATTATCATTTAATTTTAACCCCATTGACGACATATATCTTGCAGCCAGTCAAAATGATGCTTACGTCAGTTTTTGACTATGTGAAGTTATTGGTATAATGTGGTATTCTATCATTAGGAGGCAAAAAAATTTGAGCCACTTTATTCTGGGACAAGATTTACCCAATGAAAGTAGCATGGAGTCACCCCCCCCCCCCCAAAANAAATACTATGGAAAAGACTATGAGAAACTCATGACTGAAGAATGCTTTTCCAGTATGAAATTTACCCAATCTGCCCGACAAAAACTGAAACCTATCTACAGTTAATGAGCATGTGCTCACAAAAGCAATAGTTTTATGTCTAGAAAAGACCTTGCTCTCCATTTCTACAACAAGCAATGATTAGACATCAGATGACTCCACTAACTTTCAGAGTGTGACATCTCAGTTCATAGTACATGTATACCGACAGTAGCTTCATTTTGACTGACTGCAAGACATAGATAGATCTGTTTTATGTAGATCTACAAGTTTCACAGTGCTCCATGAGACCAGAAACTCATCTACCATTCAATTTTTGTTATTACGAGTATGTTAAGCTATTGTTTCTCATCTTTGTCTTGATAGGCTTCGCTTCTCATGTTTATTAAATGTTATGCCTAATTACCTTAAACGGTGCAGAATCTCATCTACCATTCAGTTTCTTTTTTGTCATTATGTTAAGCTATTGTTTCTCATCATTGTCCAGATCGGTTTCGCTTTTCATGTTTATTTAATGTTATGCCTAATTACCTTAAACGACTTTGATTGATTGATTGATTGATTGATTGATTGATTGATTGATTGATTTTTATATACGGTCTTACACATAACTTTGTAGTATGATAGACGCACAGTCAGCAAGCAACCAGGCAGGCTTGCAGTCAGATTAGTTGGTTGGTTGGTTGGTTGGTTGGTTGGTTGGTTGGTTGGTTGGTTGGTTGGTTGGTTAGAACAGTCGAATTGGTCTAAGGACGGATAAAAGGCGAACCGTAGACTGGTATATGGATGGATGGATGGATGGATGGATGGATGGATGGATGGATGGATGGATGGATGGATATTCTAACTCTAATGTTCAAGCTCATTAAAACTGAAGAAGCTGATTTCCATAACACAGCTGTGTTTGTTTGTTCAGTACCTCAGGGAAGGCATTAGTTTTTGCGGGTTTTTTTTTATTTTTTGGTGCTGTTTTTTTTTCTCAAGTTTATTTTTCGTCATAAAAGATTTGGTGCAGCCATCATGGTAAACATAAGTTACAGGGTTCACATTTTAAACTGTTTGGATGACACTAACCTATGCCCTAGTATAGAGGTAAGGAAATATATTATATTCTTCTATGTCGTCATCCATCACTTCAGTCGTAGAGCTTTCAGGCTTTGTTGGACTTGCAGCAACTTTGGTTACTGGCACCTATTGTTTTTTTCTTCCTTCGGTCCTAATAGCATTTTGTGTTATTCTACAAATACCATTGTTATTTCATAATATTTCTCCCATGAAGGTTAAAGTACTTCTTTAGCCCGATTTTTTAAGGGGAAGAAAAAAAATAGAGGGGGTGGGAGGTCAATTTTGCAGCAATTTTGGTTACTGGCACCTATTGTTTTTTCTTCCTTCGGTCCTAAAAGTATTTTGTGTTATTCTACAAATACCATTGTTATTTCATAATATTTCACCCATGGAGGTTAAAGTACTTCTTTAGCCCGAATTTTTAAGGGGAAGAAAAAAAATAGAGGGGGTGGGAGGTCAATTTTGCAGCAATTTTGGTTACTGGCACCAATTGTTTTTTCTTCATTCGGTCCTAATAGTATTTTGTGTTATTCTACAAATACCATTGTTATTTCATAATATTTCTCCCATGGAGGTTAAAGTACTTCTTTAGCCCGATCTTTTAAGGGGAAGAAAAAAATAGAGGGGGTGGGAGGTCAACGCTCAAAATTTTCACATTTCTCTTTCAAAAATAGTCACTTCGACTTCTGATGTGGTCCCCAGTTTTTCATTAGGCCGGTTGTGATCGCGTGCTAATACATAGGCCTGTCACACCTTATCTTTTTTTTTTTTTAATCTAGAAGGCTCAAATTATATCTGAAATTTTAAGATTGGATGCTTATTTGGGTCAGCGGTCATTTTACAGATTTCTACAGCCTGACACAGGCTGGCAGGAGCCCCCAAAAGGGGGGATTTTGTATATCAGCCGATTAATTGGCCTTCTAATAGGTGCCTGGAACCTTAACTTCTCCACAGCAAGGACGAAAACTGGCCTATTGATAGGGTAACCACAGTCTGAGAGTGATGTCGTAGCCAGTATTAAGGGATGTTGAGGATAAAATTTTTTTAAAAAATACAACAAAACGGTTTTCTTTGTTTAGTGTCTGCAATTTGACAAAATGAGAAGCAAAACCTCTTCCTTGTATTCTCTGGGTAGTCCGTGGCAAAGCGTACAGCTTTGGTTGGTGCGCGCCAGTCATAGTGAGAAAACGTGCATGCACACCTACAAGAGATTTTTTTTAAGGAATAGTCGTATATCGCATTTTGTACAAAACGGGAAGTGAAAGCTCGCAACATGGCAGCAACCATCTACAGTTAATGGAACATCTTATCAACAGCCCCGTGTCAGAGGAGGATGTGGCAAGAATTAAACGGTGGTCTGTATGCGAATAATCGAATGAGGCAAAGATAGAAGTACAACATACACCACTTCCAACTCAGCGCAGTTTTCTGTCACTTTCGCATTAGTTGCCGCCATTTTGGCTAGCCTAGAGACTGATTTTTCCTTTGCTAAGGAAGGGGTGGGGTTTCCAATTTGCCAAATTGCAGAAACCAAAGAAATGTGGACCAGTTTAGCTATGCCAATCTGGCAACATGACACAAGCTCTTTTCAGGGTGCCAGATTTCAACTGATGTAATTTACATTCATGTTGTTTATCGCCCGCCTTGTTCTCGAATTTAAACACCAAGATCAAGAAAAATATAAAGCTCACAAAATTTTGCCACAGACTCTTTCCACAGCAAGAGCCCCTTAGCCATGTTGTCCTCTTTCACAGTAATCGAAGTGGTAAGACAAGGTCAGAGAGATATTGGACAGGTCTTCTTCTCCAGTTAATCTAACGGACCGTTATGATAGAGATACACATGATCAGGCTAATGGAACTTTGTGATGTTATGACAATACTGCAAGTTAGGAACTAGAATTAGATGTGACTTTCACAACTATAAGTGTCATTCAGAATTCGTGAGACGACGTTATTGCAAATATCTCTTAAACGCTTGGACTTACCGGCGTCAAATTTTGTATGGCCTATTATCTTAACTTGTCTACTGAGAAAAGTATTTTTTGGGCACTACCGCACAAGAAAAACAAATTCCTTCTCAAAACTATACCAAATGTTTTCTTTCCACTGGAGCTCTATGAAGCTGCCATTTTACAGTAGGGCCAAAATCGTCACAACACAACAATCTATGGCGCGACTTCTGTTTACAAACAAACAGGGATAGCATAGTTGCACATCACTTTCATTTGCAAAATCGGAATTTTTAGTGCCTTTTTAGGCTTTTACGTGTTGAACAGTATATACCTAATGTTGAACAGTAACGTTTTTATTTATTGAGGCTGCGCTGCTTTCTGGTTGACAATGTTGCGGCCGTATGATGATGGCATGAAATCGTCAACACTAAATACTGTAATATACAGCAAGAGGAAGGCAAAGACGGCAACGCTGTTTGCATCCATTTCCAACCCCGTAAAACCGGGTACTCGCTAAAACAATTCGAAGATTGGAAACTTAGAGGACACGTCGAACTGCACCATGACCAGGGGCTGAAGAAGTCGGCTCGATGCTTTTAATCTTGATGTCATTCAGCCACTGTTATTCCATTAGAGGCCTCATCTTTATCCTCATCGTCGTTGTCATCATCTTCTTCTGAATTGGATGAATTATGGACATGCAGCTGTTGCCTTATTCCATTCTCATTCTTGTCGTTTGTCGGAACAGTCATGGTTGTTGCTATTGTCACCAATTGGTCTTGTTCGTTCTCAGTAATTTAATTTTTTTAAAAAGTCCACATTTATAAATTAGACAGACTCCCAAAAAGAGCATATTCCCACCACAGTGCAAAATTAGGGAAAAGGAAGGGGGGAACCTTGCGACAGTCCTTCTCAAGTAGTTGCAACTTTACACACCTCATACAACTCAGAGCGAATGTTGTTTTTTTTTCTATTCCAGATAGATCCAATCTATCCATCAAGTTACAGTCACGTTGATTAGTAACTTTTCGAGTTAACTTGTTGGCACTCCAAACGACCAATCAAACTAACGACACACATCAGAACTATTCCTCATAACAAACATATTTACACACCGACTAAATGTTATAAATTAAGCTAATGCATTTACCCAAAAGACGTCTACCTTTATATGGGCTTGTGTCATTTTGTAAACTTTCTCTCACTGCGCACGAATTGGCACATTTTGCCTAAACAAGTAAGTGAAATCATTGTCTAGCTCATCGAGACATTGTAAAACTCTAATTACTATGGCTGCACTTCCTGTTTTCGATTTTTATATACTTTTTCGAAGGAAAAAAAGTTTCATTTTTCATGCAATTTTTTGGAAAAAAAATTATATTATGACTAACTGAGATAGGAGGCCATTTAAAATTTGACGTTTGTAAGTGCAACCTGTTAAGGCAATCCACTACTCTCCCCTTGAAGAGTATAATGCACTACTTTGGTGCGCACTGCCCGTTCCCAGTTCAGTACATTTTACACGCAAAATTGCGCAGATACTTACAGAGGGGTTTTAATACGTGTTTCTCAGGAAAACGTTAAGTGGAACTTAACGGGGAAAAAACTTCATAGATATAAAATGCCTCTGTAAGTATGCGCATTAATGTGTCTCAAATACATGTGTGTAATTTGATGGCCAAGCAATAACTGCAGTTTGAGATACAATTTTCTTTAAACCACTACCCACAACAAGCAAAAAATGCATTGTTCAGCACGCTGGTGCGCAAATTTCCATGTAAAATGTACTGAATTGGAAAATGGCAGTGCGCACCATAGTAGTGCACTGTACTCTTCAAGGGGAGAATAGTGGATCGCCTTAAGAGAGTTTTGCCGAAACGCAGCCTCACGAATTGTTAATCGCACTATGGTTCGTAATATCAAATGCCGTCATTCCACATTGGCCTAAGTCATTCTTTGAGGTTTTGAGAAATTGAGCGCTCTCAACCTGTTGCTGAAAGGAAATAATGAGTCAGATGTGATTAAGCATGTAAAATTGAGATATGTTAGCAAATCAAAACTCTACACTGTTGAATTAGGAAATTGATGATAAATGGAAGATCATAGTAAACAAATCAGGTCATCAAAAACACCCCCCCNAAAAAAAAAAAAAAACAACACAAAAAAAACTCAGGTAAATGTGAAATGAGCGTGATAATGTGATCGTAATATCAGGAAATTCTCCATGCGCATGCCTGCCAGCCTCTTCCATAGGAGGTGGCAAAAGGTTCGGGCTTGAAGTTAAAAGCTCTCCTTCCTGAAATTCTATAGTGTTGTTTTGTTTTTTTTCTCGTAAGCTCAATAAGACGCCATTTGCGTGGTGTGCGCGCGCGCGTGTGTGTGTGTGTGTGTGTGTGTGTGTGTGTGTGCGTGCCTTCCTTCCTCNGTGTGTGTGTGTGTGTGTGTGTGTATGTGTGTGTGTGTGTGTGTGTGCGCGTGCCTATGTCTGTGTCGGTGTGTTTGTGTAGGACAAGAAAGAGAGTGAGCGAGAAACAGCGCTCATTGTTGTGGGGGGNGAGCAAAAATAAAGAAAGTTTATTTATTCTCTCAGATTTAGGTGGGAGTAGTACTTAGGATGAGCTCTGAGATCTCTCTCTCTCTCTCTCTCTCTCTGTCTCTCTCTCTCTCTCTGTCTCTCTCTCCCCTC
>JAWQUT010000029.1:3472016-3482344 GCA_033807755.1 Ellobium chinense
GGAGGGGGGATGGGGAGGGGTTGGTTTTTTATTTCCTCTCTATTCCCTTCAGTGCTTTGGCTCAGTGGGTGGTAGCCATCGTTCTTTAGATTCATATCACACAGAAGGTTAAGTTACACATACAAGTGGAGATGGCTATGGATGAGTGCTAAATTGTATGCGTTATACTGGGACAAAGGGTGCCGATCGATGTGGTTACAAAAAGCATACCAAAATAACACAATAATTTTACAGTGCGCACAAAGTACACTTCACGTCAAGCAAGATTATGCAAACTTCAGACATCTTGAATAAGAGTGTCTAGACCTGAACTGGCCAGCAGGCTTTGTGAGGAATGGGAGGAAAAACTAAATGCGGCCTTGACATTGTACCGTTTGAAGTGAGACAAATACATAGGACGAATTAGTAACTAAATGTTTCTTTAACAACTGACTGCGTAAAGATTTGATTTGCAGACACTTTCTGAATTGTAGCCAATGAGATATAAAAATTAGAGGCCATCCGTGGGCATTTCTGCCTTTCAGTTCGATTGTCCCGCTGGCGTTATTTCTACTATTGGAGAGCTGAGGAGGGTGTCAATGTCCACGGAGACCTATTGACTTGTTATGTAATCTCTGTCTTTCATATTATTTCACCTTCTTCCCCAGGTACCGACGAATGCACAACGTCACCAACATCTTCCTCCTAAGTCTGGCGTCAGCTGACCTCCTTCTGGTCTCTGTGTGTGTCCCGGTCAAGGTCAGTGAATATATCCATTATCTTTCCAGGAGATTCTCGATATTGTTAAAAATGCATGAGAATAACACCAGGCACTGTCCGTGACACTGCCGTTGCCATTGTAACGAAACAATTATAACCCGTGAAGCCGTGACCCATTAATTGTATATAGTGTAACTGCAATTTATCGTCACAGTCATTTGGAAATGACCTCCTCTGATATAGGCAATCTGCAAATTGGATGTATTTGTGCATGCTACTTTCCAATACACCAACCAGAATGTCACAGACAATGCAAGTCACAGAGTCACTGGTGAAAAATAACGCGAAAGTTCAACTCAAAAGTGCAACAGCACTGAAACTTAATAAGAGTGTGTAACTCAAATCACCAGGGCAAATTTAATCCTTCTTTTTTTCTTCTCTTGAAACACTAAATGAAATAAAATAGACGATCTGCCTATGACAAGTAACGATATGTTTCGAGTTTTGTTTCCAATGTTTTTGCAAGAAAATCGTTGCAACCTGCAAACAGGTGCAAATTCGTGCACATCCAGTGCCTGATGACACCTCTAGACTATAGTTCCCATTTGGTGCTCCATTATTTATTATTTTTTGGCCCCCTCACGTGACGCTATTTCACTGCGACGCAAGGATTTGAAGCATTCGTGACGCAGCACGTGACTCAAACTCATTCAAACACTCCAAACACGCCTTTGTACTACGTAATAGTCAATATATAAACAACAAGTCTTACAACTTTCACATTAGTGTAAAGCATGGTGACCATTGCATCAGTCAGTCATAGTCTTAATTTCGTCACCTGAATTTACAGTGAGTGTTCTATGCCCCCTGAACTCTACCAAGGCGTACTTGGATTAGGATTAAGGGCATAGTTAGAAATAGGTGAGAAGTTAGGGAAGAAAGGATCTTACCACGGGGTCTTTCTCTTCCCGCACCCAGTTCCTTAGACCGTAGGAGAGCCTTAAGATTTACCAAACCGCCATGCTCATTCCATATTATGCACCTAAATCATTTTTTGTATGCTTTGAATTGTCTCTATTACTCTGATCTTCCATTCCTCTTTTTAACTATTAACAAAAAAGCAAAGGTTTGTTTTGATGTTATATTCCCAGTTTTCAAAACTAATCCACATCTTCCTCATTATTTTGCCTTGGGCAACGAGTTCAGATTGTTAAATATCTCAAAACCTCAAACAGTGACTTAGGCCAATGTAGAATGAGTATGACGAAATGAACCTAGAACAATCTTTATGCGTGCGACTGTCTATCTCACAAAGATGCGATTCTCCTACGCCTTGGTTTATTATGCATTCTATGAAGAGAAGGTGAATGCCCCCATTGAATATACAGTATTACTTTTGACTCACAACCTCTATACCTGGAAAAAAAAAAACTGCCGACACAGAACAAAGCGCACTAATGAGAAGGAACAGCCTGCAAAATGCATCCGCTCAAAGAGGCCTAAGCCGCACCATGGATGAGCTGACGTCATAGGCACTGTTCTGCCAGCTGGTACTGTTAACTTCAAGGGTTGTGGGAGATCATTATTTTTATGAATAAAATCCTTCCTTGACCTCGTAAAGAAATTCTCTACGCCTAAAGAAGGAAGTGGGGTTTCCTAAGGAATCGTAGCAAAGAGCGGTATCAGAGCGCTGGGAGGAGGGGTTGGGGTGAGCAGATCTATACTTATTCATGTCTCTCTTATCCTGTTAGGATTCGTAGCAAAAAATGAAAGAAAAAAGACGGCGTATGCTGGTATTCGGGTGAGACACGGGATGGAGGAGAGGTTGGGGCGGGGGAGAGGAGGAGAAGGGGGCAGTGGAAATTTCGAAACCTGAGCCTATATAAACTAATTTGGAGACAAAGGGCTTCTTCTGTAGATATTAGAGAACTTGCGCATTAACAATGGAATCTTATACCATTATGAGACTCACATTAACCCTGCATAACAATTGCATTAACTCTGCATGTTGAACGATACCAAGGGTGTATTCAGCACAGATACATAATGTAATTTTTACGATGGTAAGTGATCCTATCGTTAATGCGCAAACTTTCAAATATAAGAGCCTAAAACGAGACAAGGTGCACGTCTTATCCTGTAACTGTTCACTACGCAATTTGCTACTCAGAGAGTTAAAGGTGGAATCGGGACAATAACAAAGTGAAAACAAACAAAAAAATAAAAAAAAAATTTTTCGAAGTGCTTACGCTGAGTGAAAAGAGATGCAATGCATAAAATATCACCATCCTACATTCTTGCAACGACAACGAAAACAACAACAATCCTTAGCTTTTGCGTATGAGGGCTTGCCCAGCATAACTAGTACAATAATCAATAAGTAAAAGAAAAGATTAAAGGGACAAAAAATAAAATAATCCATAGGGAATATCCACATCTACATCTAGATCTGGGCCAGAGAATCTGATCGAATTTTTCTTCCATGAATAAAACTGAGCCTTGACTTCACGGTTCCAAAAAAAAATAAAAAACCGCCCATTAATTTTGTCGAAGGGAATTTCTTTGTGTGAGGAAGGTTGGTTTGCTTACTATGGTTTCACAGGGGCGTCACATTAAGACGTCAGCTGATTTTTAAATTAATTTTTTTTTTTTACATTTTGCAGTAAAATTATAGGAACTAGCAACAGCACCCGTTCTTCGAATGGCATGGCCATGCTTGGTACTACTAAACAACGAATTGCTCATACGTAGCTTACAGACGGCAACCAACAAAGCGCGGGGAGACTTTCGATCTATGGGCGCATGTCAAGGGATACAACTTTTATTCAGCAAATTCAAATCAAGAACTGGCGGTTACATGAATGAACTTAAGAAGAACTGATTTTTCAAAATATAAGGCCTCTCTGAGCAGAATAAATTAAGACCGCCATGCAAGTCAGCATTAGAAAACTGTAGCATAATATGAGATTTCATTGTCCAAGATGGCTTCGTTATGAAATGCATGAGCATAACATGAATGTGTCCCCTTCGCTTTATTTTAAGGGCCAGGGTGGGGGAAGTCTGGGGAGCATTCTGTCCCGGAAATCTTTTGTAAAAATAAAAGGAGCTACGGGAACAATTTGGAAAACGAGAACAGTTTGGGACCAAATCTAGCTGAAATTAGGTGGAAAGTTGGTTTGTTGTTTGTTGGGTTTTTTTAAAATCACGATGTGTCCATTTTGTTTCTAAAATATGATTTACATAGTTAATAACAAGAGATTAAAAACGGTGAATCATATCAAGAGGTTTCTAAGCTTATAAGGGTCCTGTCATTTCAATGATAATTTGAGAGCTAGCGCATAGACCAGGTCCCCATCATCTCCGTGAAGCCTAAATCCAAAGTCCTTAGTTTCTGTGGGCCTATCAAATTTTACTTGCGAATTCGATCGTCTCACAGACTAGAAACTGTCGATTGGCCTCGTGAAATATGAGTTAATAGTGAGCTTGACGATCGGATTTTTGTTAGCACCGTTGGTGCATCATTGCTGAATTAACCTTTAGTAGCCTTCAACTTGTAGAATTAATGTAATGTTTACGATGGTAAGAGACCCCAATAGGCAGCTTTCAAATGAGGGTCTATTGTAGAATGGTGGTAATTTTGAGAAGGAATTGCTTGAAAGGGAGAAAGAGTGGGAAGAGGGGCCTTTCTTGTTTTGAAGATAGGGCGACAAGGAAATTACCATGCGGCGTTGTTGCAGCAGCAGCACTTTACACGCGGTATGTTGAACAAACAAAATACTTGCTTGTCGTGACCAAAGCCAGTGGAACTAACGATCGATTCTATCAAGACTCTTACAAAAGGACGTATGCGAACACCTTGTGGGAGTACTCAAAACGTCAAATTGAACATGCACACAAGAGAATAGAGATTATTCTTAAACCTGAACTAAAGCAGGATTAGCTGTCGTATTCGACAGATTTTGATGGCCATCGGGACAGACCTGTCCGGTTCTAGGGGTCACCATTCGGACGGACAGCTGCTTCGGGATAACCATCTTGACATTGAAGTGTGATCAAAGGATTAGCAAGAGAGATAAATACATGCTTCGTTGTTTTGCCTTTTGTAACCATACAGTGAAAATTATGGAACTTGGTTTGCCTCACTACAATAATTTGTTACTGTAAGAGCTGTTCCACCTTCAATCCACTGCATGCTCCAAACTGCGGACAATATCCGGACCAATATGAAGCCGTTGAAAATCGCTTCTTTTATGCAATACTCCGAGACAGCAAACCTATATCCCCAAAATGAAGCAAATCATTTTTGAGTTACTTGATAGTCTCCAAACTGTGCAACCGCCTAAGGGAAATAATCCAGCCATAGGAAACATCCTCTCCTCAAGTGTTAACTACTTAGGCAAAACCTCATGCATAATGACAAAGATGTCAGACAAGATGAAATGTTTTTGAGCCGCCACCCTAGACACAAATTGTCTATATTGGTGTATAATGTGATATTCCTCATGAACGGAGTTAGGAGAAAAACGAGTCCTATTTAATGGCATAGAGACACATAATGATTTCTCATAAATTTGTCAGGCTTTTAACTCTCTGAACCTTGATCCCCTACCATGTAAAATCTTTATTTTACTGGGCTGCTGGATAAACTTGAAGAAACTTACTTTTCAACAAAAGATCACAAAAGTACCGAACACAGGGTGCAACTATTATATTATTTAACTTCCTACAAGATGTATACTATGTTGTGATGTCATGTCCTGACGTCATGTCCCACCGTCATGTCCTACAGCTAAAACTATGAAGTAAGGGAATAACATAGAGTGTGTCAGCCCAATATGTAGTTCTTTTTGATATGTCCGATATATAAGTCTTTGGCATCAAAAGGTGAATTTTTTTAAGCTATCACATAAATTCCAATGTTGTCATCAGAACCTATCTAAACTTCTGAACAAAACGGTACCAAAATTTGCATAATTTCACCGTATGGAATATGGCATAAAAAGTCAAAAGAGATAAAATATTAATCGACCATCCAGAGCCAGATCATTTTGTTGTTGTTAACGTGCTCCAGAAAAAAAAAAGTCGAAGGCAATGAAAATTTTGAGACAGACTCATTTTTAGACACACCCATTTTTGTAAAAGCTGGTCTGAGACAACAAAGGCTGTGTTTCACCCTTGCATATCCCTCCATCATATCATAATTTACAAACAAACAAAAAATATACGCCTGTGCATGAACAGATAGTTCCGATCAAAATAAAGTAAACAGAACACAGATTCCAAGAATACTGCTTTTGTTGCTCTGATCTGCAGCTGTGGGCGTATGGTGAGAGAAATATCGCCCGTGTACTGGAGAGAAAGTAGATTAAGATCTAAACGCTTTGTAAACATTCGCTTCCAAATCTGTCCGCATTCAGCTGCATCCTTTCCTTTTGTGAGCGAACTTCAAACTGTTGCACCTGATCACATGTCGTAGGAACAGGATTTAAGACAGCAACAACAACAAGACGCCTTATAAGTTCAATTACCGACGTATCATGCTGAAACGGGGAATTTCCAGAAGGTCGTGGCACAGCTTATGCAGGTTGAGAGGACAAGAAACAAACTTTATATAAACAGACAGATAGTAACAGACAAGGAATGATAGAGAAACTAGCAATATCCATTTAAGTTCAGGATTTTTATCAGACGTTAACCAAAACAATTCAATGCAAGTTCAAGAACCAGAACTTATAACCTCAGTGCTGGGACTCATTTGTCTTATTCTGTACAAGAATTCGAAAAAGTCGCCACAGACTAGTTCCGTTACAAACGCTGTTTGAGAATAATAACCATAATTCTTAAAACATCAAAATGTGACTGCGTCAAACTTAATATTCGCTTGCCTATCTTAGATGACTGTTTACTGATATGTTTTTGGTTGTTTTTTTTTAATGTTCACATTGGATCATTTCAAATATCAGCCTGTAAATTATGAGAAATACTTCTATAGTTATGTCCGTTCAGCTGGGTGCCATGTTCTGAGAGCACACTGTGTGGGGGTGGTGAGACGTTACAAACTTGATATTCTTAAGACGCAAAATGCTTCACTAAATGATTTATCATATACCGCATAGCATACATATCAATGAGCACCTGCAAGTGTGTGTGTCTGATGAGCGTATAATTATCATTTCCAGGACAGGTGGACGCAGAAAAACCACATTGCGCTATTGGGAAGAGAGGTAGAATGGTTTGNNNNGGGGGGGGGGGAGGGGGAGGGGGAAGAATCATCCAGTTCCAGTTTTCGTCGATGTTTGGCCCGCTAAATCTTGGAGTGGTTTGATGTGCAGTTCTGGGGCAGCTCTCCTTCAATTTGACGTCAACGACTGCACGCCAAATTGCAAATGGTGCATCTATTACAGTTTTAATCGAAATACGAACGAAAAGTGGAACCGTGTGCCTTCCCCCTCCTCCCTGATGTGATGTTCAAAGGCATTGGAAGAATGAAAGATATAAAAATTGAATCATTTTGTTGTATTGAAAACATGGTTCCCTGAAGATACGTGTATTTATGGGAGGGAGGACATTAACAATGGTGGCTATTTATTTTTACGATAACGGCCCTCGACTCTGCCCTCGTAAGAAAAATGTCCAATAGAGAGGTGAACTATTGCGCAGCCTGGATTATCTTAAAGCTTCCCGCTGTATATCATTACTTCTGTTGCTGTTGCATTTGTTTCAATGGCAACTGTTACTACACAGTCTATATTTTTACTGTCGGCAAGACAATCCTCACTTAGTATATGGTTTTTGTCTCTAACTATATTATTATGGAGTACATTTCTTGCCAATCTTTATATCCAGTGTTTATTTTTCTGTCTATTCGACCGATCTTTTCTAGCCTTGCTTGCCTGCCTGTATGATTGCTTGTATGTTTTACTGTCTATCTATCTGTCTGTCTGCCTGCCTGCTTGTCTGCCTGCTTGTCTGTCTGTCTGTCTGTCTGTCTGTCTGTCTGTCTGTCTGTCTGTCTGTCTGTCGTCTAGCTGTCCGTCTCTCTGTCTGTCTTTCTCTTGTCTGTCCGTCCATCCGTCCGTCCGTCTGTCCCTCCGTCCGTCAGACTGTCTCTCTGTTTTTCTGTCTGTCAAACAAATTTCTTTTGCATAAATTTTTACTTGGTTAAAGCTTTGGGTGAATTTTTTTGTGTCAAGTGAAGTGTGCAAAAGAGTAGATTTCGTGCAGAAATAAGTGCTTACATTATAGACGTGTGCATGCATTTGGAGGGCTTCTGTGTGTGTGTGTGTGTGTGTGTGTGTGTGTGTGTGTGTGTGTGTGTGTGTGTGAGTGTGAATGTGTGTGTGTATGTGTGTGTGTGTGTGTGTGTGTGTGTGTGTGTGTGTGTGAGAGAGAGACAGAGAGAGAGAGCGCGTGTGTGTGTATGTGTGTGTGTGTGTGTGTGTGAGAGAGAGAGAGAGAGTGAGAGTGTGTGTTTGTGTGTGTGTGTGTGTGTGAGAGAGAGAGAGAGAGAGAGAGAGAGAGAGTGTGTGTATGTGTGTATGTATGTGTGTATGTGTGTGTGTGTATGTGAGTGTATATGGAAAAGTTTATTTTGACCATGTGAGCTCGGCTTGCTGGTGAATTCGTCGAGGTTTCATACCTAGTCAACCTTCTTCAGCGTACACTTAATTTAATATATTCGCCTCTCAGACCCAGTTCTCTTATCTCTGATCTTGGCATTCTTGAGAGTGACACCTACCATGTCTGTCTTTTGTCTTGGGCAACTGGTGCTCTGGCCGCTTCTGTTTATGCCTCCACGAGAATATTCATAAAGATCCAATCAATACAGCTGGGATTTTTTTTTTTTTAAAAGAGACAGAAACGGCAAAATCTTGGGACTTTTTGAACTCTTCTCACTTTCCCTAGGTATGCATGGGATGGGATTTAGGGGGGGCAAGGCGAATTAGAAGAGAAACTAAGGGAAGATGCGGAGATATGAGATGAGAACTTTGCAGTGAGTCGTATGTAGGAGGTGGGTGTGGTGAAAGGAAGCGGAGAAGCACGAAAAGTAAGGGCTAGAGGTCAGTTATGGGGATGTCCACCTGTTGATATTTTCAAATATCTGCCAGTGTGAGGCCTCTAGTGTCGTCAGTGGTCGATATCAGTTCTGTTACATCACTATAACTCCACGAGATTGAGCTAGCAACTCTCTGGAAGGAATAGAACTTTCCTCAGCCACATGTCAACCGGTACAGTTGGCTTCTTTTCTCTGAGGCAGCGTTTGGCGTGACGATCGGAGCATCTGTGGACATGTCCAGAGTTCAGTGATGTGTCCAGCAACAAGTAACGAATAACAAGTAGGGTTAGGGACTGTGTTTAATGTTTAATGTTAGGTTGGGCTAGGGAAGAAGCTGCTCTCGTACAAGGGTTCTTCGATAGTATCAAAGGACTCTTCAAAAAATGTTTATGTATTTTAAACCTACCTCTAAAAGTAATCCAAGCATGCATAGAGAGTGTTTCAGAATTTTGCCAGTATGAGCATTGTCATCATAACTGTAACAACAGTTAACACTGAGTGGACTTCTGGACCTGTGCTTTGATTACTCGGCGATAGCTTAAATGACCTGTGACATCGGTTGCTAGCTCAGTCTAGTGGACTTATAGTGATGTAGCCATATTGATATCGATCATTGACGATACTAGATTCCTCACCTTAGTAGATATTTGAATATCAACTAATGTACATGCCCACAGTTAACCTTCTAGCCCTTATCGAACTGATTGCATAGGAAGAGTCTGGACCACTAGGGCGATCACGTGGAAACAGACATCGTTTGTCTTACTAAAAGCCCATAATCGAATAAGAAGCAACAAGCCGCTCTCAGTACGACCATCACTTACTGAGTATTAGCTGAACCCCATGCCCATGTACGTGAATATGTGTGTCAATCAATACAGCGTCAAGGCACATCACTACAACAAACCTCCGTTTGCGATAGGAATAAAGAGTGTCTTATCACCAAGTTCTGACGCCGATCTTGCATATTTGCATATAAAAATTGGAAACATTTGTTTTGTTTTAAGCACATGCAGTACGGGCATCTGGCTAACGGAAAGGGAGATTAGTGACGTCTATCGCAACATGCCTTTACCCTGCGTCTTTTGCGTCTTGGGAGAGGAACGTTGCAATTAAACTTTATTACGGTCCGATCGGTAATAAATGCTTGAGGTTTTTTTCAGATTTTCTCCGCAATGGCTCAGCAGAACTGCCTCAAAGTTTGCACACAGCTTTTTATCCGTATGTCCTTCAGAAAACGTTTTTTTTCCAAAGAAAATCTGCTCAGTAACTTTAGAAATCCTAATCCTTAATAATAACCATATAAAAATACGAGAAATGGTCAGTCACGGTAATTATCAATGTTTAACAGTAAGGTCACTAAGGGTGTTATCAAAATAGTATAATTTTCAGTCCTAAAGGTTGAGCTCATTAAGCGCAAAACAATCTCGCCATATATATATGCAAGAAATTGGATCCCCTTGTTATTTTAAACTGGAGCACAGTATTACTAATAATGTATTATGACATTTTCTCTCACTCCCTCTGGCAATATTAATGATATACTATTCAATAAGGTACATGAAATCCCCAT
>JAWQUT010000029.1:3487041-3497243 GCA_033807755.1 Ellobium chinense
TATATATATATATATATGGAGACTATTATTTACTCTTACGTTCGTGTTCAAATCTTCATGGGTACATTATGGACCGATGTAGTAGTGTTATTCTTACGATGATAAGAGATCCCATTGTTAATGCGCAAGCTCTCAGTTAGAGCAGCGTCTCAAAACATCTAATCACCAATCTCCAGTTGTGGAAATCTTTTAGATCTCAAGCAGATATGGTCTACATCTATATCAAATTTCGTTTCGTTGCCCTGTTACTTTCAAATGGGGATTTTTTTTTTTCGTTTGGTGTTCATTGAATAAAACTATACTATAGCATAACACTACAACCGTAGCAAATTTACAGCTACATCTAGTTCAAGAATGAGAGGTAGATCTATGTAACAGTCAAGTCTTGGAAAACTGCTACATTTTCTATCGCTTCAGTTTGATTTCGCGATGTACTAACGTAAAACAGGGGACATCCTGACCGTAAATGAGTCTCATAATAACATATGTGGGAGAGAGATAGGGGGAGAGAGAGAGAGAGAGAGAGAGAGAGAGAGAAAGAGAAGATGAGATTCGAAGAGGAAGATTGGAGGAAGGATGCTGAATAGCCTGCAACTATGTGAAATAGAAGTCGCAAGATTAAATAAATAGTGAAAGAACGTCGAAAACAAGCTGGACATGAGGAAGAAAGGGAAAACGACCATTTTCTCCACTCTCCCCCTTCTTTTCACCTTCCCCTAACTCCCTTGTGAGCCTGAGACCAAGCTCTGAACCCGAGAAAAAGTCTAGGGATGTAATTACTTCCGCTACTAGTTGTCTCCCCTTTTAGCTTGTGCTGAGGATGTCTTTTAAACTTTAATGAAAGACTCCAGTTGACTCCAGAGCTCTCCGAGGAAACCAGTCTGAGCAGAATATCATGGCTGGGCATGGAATTGATAGCAAGCACAGCACATGTACTTATAAGGGGGAGTTTAATATTCCTCTGTAGTGTAAAGCCCTCTAGCCTGGAGCTGCCTTAGGGGTTATAGGTTGACTGAGTGGTTTTGATTTGAGGTTGTAACAGAAGGCGTCCACATCTTGTCATAACGATTAGTATCGATCAGTCACAATCGCCCACTGGGTATGCAACAATGAACCACGGAAGATCACTCCGCTCTGGAAACATGTAGTGCCACCGTGGCTGTGGGTTTTTCTCTCTAGTCTGTTAACACAAACAAATACTAACTGTGCCCGAGGAGGGCAAAATGGTGAAGAAAATCATACTTAAACATTCATTAGGGTTTTGTGAGTCCTAGGCCTCACGCAGAATATTAACTGAGCGGTGGGAAGGTACAAGTATCTTCATTCAGATATGTTCATCGTGGATATGTTCATCGTCAGATATGTTCATCGTCAGATATGTTCATCTCAAGATTCATGTTCAGTATAGCTATAACCAAAACACACACACAAAAAAAGTCCTCACTTTCTTCATCTAGACAAAGATAAATTGTTTTGGGGTTGTTTTGAAGACTCCGTAAAGGCCAATCCGCTCTTGGTGTATATAAAATATCGCCAAATTACCAACTGACCCAATTGTCTGTTTTCTAAACATGTCTGCTGTAGATTAATATCATCCAGGTGTAAAACAGGTGAGAATTTCACTTGCCATTTACAAACTAGGAACAGGTATGAATTTCACATCTAGTTTGTAATTTACAGCATGATCGTAACCAACCAAACGACGTTTCATTTCAGTTAGAGACGTTTTCCTTGATTGGCTCTTTCTAAGAAAATTGCTTTTGGTTTTGTTTGGAAGTCGCAAAATACCTTGTAGAGCAAGCGCTGTATGGAACTTTTAAAACAACCAAATAACCAAGCGATCGACTCGTCTTCCTTCTGATAGAGATCATCCATTAAGTCATTAAAAAATACATTTATTCCTCTGGAATCAGGGTAAGACAGTGTAAAGATCTTCGCCAGTGCTCACGAGTCATTTTGTCGTGTAGTTTGTCTGAAGTTTGTCTGTCTTTGTCACTTATCACACTTTATCAGCTCCTCAAAAAGGTTGATAAGAAAATAAATGTCATCTGAACATGGTCAAAGATGCGGAAGGAAATAGACTAGACTGGTTCTAGTTCAAAAAGTTGGATACGTGATTATTTCGACACCAAACACTGTATACCGTATCTGCGACACAATTAGTGATATAGGCTTCATCGATTCACAGGTTTAAAAAAACATGCCAAAGGGCAGTCACTTTTGTAATGCCCTTGAACTTTGGTAAAATGATAAACATGTAAATGAAATCCGTGATTAGCAGACCATACTTCAATTTGTTTTAATTTTGATCTCGCCTCCGGAAGTTTCACTCGTTCAGATACAATATTAAAGCCTTTCAATGGAAAATCCCTGACTGATACAGACTGAGCTGTCCGTGAGAAATGGCAACTTGTTGACAAATAGGTTAGTTAATTAAGGATGATGTGACGGGCGGGAAGGAGAGCTGGACAGGAAATGAGAAAGAACGGAAGGTGGATAGACAGCATCATGATTGTGTCGGGAGCGGTCAAGCCCCACCCTCCTCCCCCCAGTCCCCCTATCACCACCACCATCCAACCTTTGATTATTATTGCGCCATAGCTCAAGATTGACTTTTGAACAGTGTTTGCTATCCTTTGATCGAGGGATCATTAACATTGCTCGGGTCTCTGCGGAAAAAACTGCAAAGTAAGCCCAGTTGAGAATAAGACCTGAAGTAAAGTGACCCAGTTTGACTCAGTACCAATTGTGGACAATCCGTAGAATGCACGTATTTGCTGATGAGTACATAACGGGATTTCCATGCGCGAAGAATACAGCCTAGCCTAGCCAGAACCGGTCTCTCTGATTACAAGGGCAATGCTGCATTAGGTAATGACGATGCCTGCTGTCTTTGTAAAGTTGTCATCTATGAAGTTGTGAGCAAACACTGAGGCTTTATCTTTTGTCTTGTCGTTTGCTTTTGGAGCGGATGTCATTTTGGGTAGAGGAAGAGAGAGAGATGGAGGGAGAGAGGGCGAAAGAAAGAGAGAAAAGAATGAGGGAGAAGAGAAACAACACTCAGAGTAGTGGAAAAAAATAGGACACAATACAGCAGTACTAATCGACTGTCTAGGCAAAACAGCCATTCATTCTTATAGTTTTGTCGTAGCAATAGAGCTGTGATCTCTCTTTCTTTCTCTGTCTCTTTCGCTCTCTAATGCCCTACAGAAAATGGCGTTCTGGTGGGGCGTGGCTTGCGTTGCGATAAGAAACACTGAGGACTGTCTATAACATGGAAAACCTTGCGCATAGCGAGGAATGGACTTCATGTTGCCACCAATGACAAGACCTTGTTAAAGTGGTCACCACACTCAGTAGAGAATGAATAGACTGGACCGCTGGAACGACTGACAGAAATGAGAGAATTGGTGGAGTCTACATCAGGTCTGATGATGTGATAATCTACACTTGCAGGTCGGTTGCAATTAGTGAAGGTTGCAAGAGGCAAAAAAAAGTGAATGGGGCTTTGCTGCATATTGCGGAGGCAACGTTGTCCATAAATTATCAGAGGATTTTAAAACTTCCAGCACGTTATTGGGAGAACAGACTGTCACGGAATCTTTGCGATGGATTGCGGCATTTTCCAGCTTAAAGGCCAGTAATATTGTGATAATCACAGACTCGCAAAGCATGCCTTGAAAAATAGAAAAAGGTATTCTCAGAACTGAATGGCTGCAAATTATTGAAGGAAGTGGTAGAAACTAAAGACTCGCTGGAAGGAATAGAACTGTCCTCAACCGGGAGTCAATCGGCACAACTAGCTTCTTTACTTTGAGGCAGCTTTTGGCATGGGGAATCAGGGCACCCATGGACTTGTCCGGACTGCAGTGATAATGTTTCCAGCAACATGTAACAAGTGATTTATAAGGCACCAGAGACTTTAGTAACATTAACAGAGAGCTATTAGTTTCTGATTTCTTTACATACGTCCAGGCAGAGGTAGGCGGCGTGCGCATACGGCATTAAAATGTATTCTTAATGTTACGATCACATTGACCTGAGACAAATACAGTCTAACAAGGAGGCGCGATTTTTGGAGAATGTGGGGTTTTCAGGTCGTGAGGCGTCACTGTATATAATCGTATCCTAAGCACAGTTATCTCCCTTTGTGGCAATTTACATTGTGTTGTGAAGTGTTCCCATAAGACAGAAACATTAGCTATGAAGACCCGCATTAAGCTACTTCATTCCCCCTGAGATGTGTATTTTCATCCCGAGTGAGCTCCTAAGCCCGTTCCTGAGATTAGCTAAAGCTGCTTCATGTTCCTCACAGAATGTTTATCGTGTGGCAGAAATCTTTCTGTAATGCCCATCTGTAAGATGTGGCTTAAGTTTCCATTTACACAAGAATACGGCCGCGTGATGTTGGTAAAGTAGAAGTGGGCAGTTGCCAGCCTCGTTCCTGAGTATCGATACTTCCTAATTTATATTCAGCATATAAAATTTTGGAAGTATCGAAATTATCGGAAGTATCGAAAGTAGTATCGGAAGCATCCAAAGTATTGGAAGTGTCAGAGGTTTTGAAAATATCGAAAAGTTTGAAAGTATTGGTAGCTTTCAAATGTATCGAAATGCCTACCCGGTACTAAGTAGCAAAAACGTAATAGAATCGATGCTTTTGATACTTTGATACTGTATTGCGATACAGCAAAATTCAGATATCGGCCTACCATAAGGTTGAAGTATTCACTGGCGAGAATAAAGTGAGGGGACGCAGGAAAACCACATCAACATCAAAGACGAAAAAAGTAATTGCCTACAATCATAATATACCTCATCAGGTTGAGGTCAATAGCTCTTAGACATCGAATTAAACAATGTAGGACTTTGACCCTTTGAAGCAGTATAAACAACTCATCACCTGTTGTGATGATTGAGAGCTTGCGCATTAAAGATAGACTCTCTTACCATCGGAAGAATTGCATTAACTCTACATGCTGAACGCTAGTAAGGACGCATTCAGCACTTATGTAATTCTAATAGAGGTAAGAGATCCCATCGTTTAGGCGCTAGCTCTTAATTGCTCACCAAGTGTAGAGCAAAATATTTATGATTAGCAGAAACCACGAGCATTTAAGAAAAAAATTCCGTGGATATAAACTTCAGAGCTTTTATTTCTAAGTGCAGATCTTCTACGGGTTGGTATTACACAGGGAGTTATCCTCATATTGCATATCCTGGTATTACGATCATATTGCATGTTACGAACTAGAATCAGATATGAATTTCAGTTTGTTCATTACGTGCAAGAGTAGGCCGGCCGCTTTAAGAGCAAAATTGTTACAAAAATTCTTCCCAGTGATTTAGTTTTTACAACCTGTGTAACGAACAAAGCCATAATTGTGCTGAAGCACCGTGAAATCTTAACCCAAACAAGCAAACAAACTGTAAGGTATGAGGATGCCAATGGTATTTTTCACTGTTGGCTATATAAGGTTTTACACCTCTCAATAACTTATACAGGAGTCCCATGTCAAAATACTTACAAAACATGTTGTTTCGCTCTTCCTCCAAATTTCGACACAAAGAAAAATGCGCCTAAACCAATTAGATTTTGACAATTTGGGCAGTGAAGCAGGCTACCTAATATTTTAGGCCTTTTTACTCAGTAAATAAGGTACTTTGCCAGCCTAGCAACAACCACAAAATTTATACTTGAGTGGCTAAACCTCACCTATTCTGCCTCTACAGATGTATTTGCACCTATTTAAGCCTTTGAAATTCAAATCCAACCTCTTGTCCCCCTCCCCATGGCCAGTTTTCTGATTTTATAGGGACTGTTTAAAATTGCATATTTTTATGCCAGGTGCTATTGGCATCTTCATACCTTTGCAGCTAATATACCAACGCATTAGAGATGAAATCTCTTAACATTATATACGCTGCTTAGGACGCATTCAGCACCGGTGCATTAATGTTATTCTTACGTGAATGCGGAAACTCAATTCTGTCTGTTCTTCTGCAGTTTGCCCGATTTTTCACATTCACCTGGCAGTACGGAGAGGTGTTGTGCAAGGCTGTTCACTACTTCCAGAATTTGACCATTATTTGCTCTGTGCTCAATCTTACTGGACTCAGTCTAGAAAGGTAAGTAATGTAGACTCATGAAGCTCGTTTACAACGGCCTCATACGCAGTGAGGCCTTGCTTATAACTAGGGAAGTTTAAATGTTCCCTTCTACCATATTCAAGGAAGGTAAACCTATCATTTTAGTACCCTTTCTTCTTGTCTGCTTTCTTTCTTCCTTTCATTCTTCCTTTCTTTCTTTCTTTCTTTCTTTCTTTCTTTCTTTCTTTCTTTCTTTCTCTCTTTCTTTCTCTCTTTCTTTCTTTCTTTTCTCTCCCTTCTCTATATCTCTCCCATCTTTTTCGTTCTCTATCAGATTTTATCTATCTATCTATCTATCTATCTATCTCGTTTTTGAATAGCCTTTTCAATAGGACCTAATTTATGGAATAGGATATTTTATATCGACACGAAAGAAATGTGTATAATGTTATTGATATCTTCATTATTCATTAATTTGTTCTCTCATTGTATGTTTAAAATTACTTGGCAAATGGCGATTCTGAGCTAATGGAAAGGTTTGCCCTCATACATGAAGTAGCAGTAAAGCAAATAATCAGTGAAAATGTGTTCTTTTTTCTTTCAAAAAACAAAAGGTACTATGCTATATTACACCCGATGCGGGCCAAATACACATGCACTGTGACAAGGGCCCGCCGGGCCGTTCTGGTGATCTGGACTATGAGTGTTATTATGGCTGTGCCCATCTTGGTGGGACAGGTAAGGTTGGGTGGGTGGGTGGTTGGTTGGTTGGTTGGTTGGTTGGTTGGTTGGTGGGTGGGTGGTTNGGGTGGGTGAATGGGTTGGTGGGTTGGTTGGTGGGTTGGTTGGTTGGCTGGCTGGCTGGTTGGTTGTTTGCTTGTTTGCATGCTTGCTTGCTTGCTTGCTTGCTTGCTTGCATGCATGCTTGCTTGCTTGCTTGCTTGCTTACTTTACAATAGATTTTACAATGGATGAGAGGGCTAAGTTTTCCGAAATAACCGGGAACATTCTAACTATTTCTATAAAGAAAACCGGAATGAATAACGGCTTTTAATTTCTCTATGCAGAAAATTGCTTGCATGTGAATTTTAACAACGGAAGTATTGTTAACCGAGAACCTGAGCATAAATGATGGGATTTCTTTCCAGCGAATGAATTACATTAACTTTGCATGTTGAATGCCAGGGTTCATTCAGTACCGACTTACCGATTCCGTGCTTACATAAGTCCAAAATTTGAGTTAAGCTTATGATCCTGAGCGGGCGTATTTAATTAACATTATCTGCATAAAATGGATGAAAGACTACTGAGAATATTATCCTGAAATTCTATATACCATTCCAATTAACCAAGGCGCTGTTTTTGCAGTAGGGTGTGTTGACCTAAAACTATGTCTATAATCACTTTAAGAAAAACTGACTAGATCTAGATAGTGTGTGAACTTTTAACAAACAAAAGTAATGTTAACTGAGAACGTGCGCATTAACGATGTAATTTTTTTACCAGCGAAAGAATTACATTAATTCTACACGTTAAATGCTAGGGTGCATTCAGTACCCAATTTACTAATGTAATTCTTACGAAGGTAAGAGGTCCCGTACTTAATGCGCGAGCTCTTAACTATTATTATATCCTTATCTGGATAACCCCTTACCGAAACATAAAACATGTACTCTCCATCTTCTTTCATCAGAAGCATCTGCTGGTCGGGGAGGTGCGCAAGGGTTACTGGTGTGTGGAGGATTGGGACTCATCTATCCTAGCCCAGATCTACAATATCTACATGTTCGTGATCGTGTACATCCTACCACTCTGTCTCATGGTCTACGCCTATGTCAGCATCTGCAAGAGGCTTTGGCTGGTCCGCAGTCAAAAGTCGTCGACGACAAGTTCAAAGTAGGTTATGAAAAGCAAACTAGAACTTTTATTTATCTTATAGTGAAATTGTTTTACAATGCTCAATAATGTTATTTGTATACAGTGTTATACAATCAATTTATAATATACATAAACATGGAACAGTAGACATAATATACTTATGAATATGTTACAAACTAAATCCATAGCAAAGGCACTCACTCTTACGCGCCGCAATGCAGCGTCCTCTTCCCCCCTCCCCCCCCCCCCCCCCCCCCCCCCNCCCCCACGGTTCTAACTTCAGGTACGCATTTACAACTCCTTTCTTTAGGGGGTGGGGCATGAAGTAGATGGAAACAAAAATGTTTTTTCCAATGAATAGGTTACCACAAGGTGACTATGTAGGGTATTGAACCACAACTTTTTGATTCTTATGCAACACTGTAATCATTTTTGCTCAGGTTTGAATGGCTGCTGTTGTTCCTACTCTGGCTGCTGCAACAACAGCAGCTGTTGTTGATGCAGTTTGCATTAGGGTTACTGCTGCCGTAGTGGAGTCGATGCTGGCGATGTATATAATAATATATACTATTTCATTGGTGCTTACTTTAATTGTTTATTGTATTGATGCTTTGTTTTGGATGCTCACAGATTTCTATAACCTGAGCAAAATAAAGTTTCTTGTATCCTATATTGTGTAGCCATCTTTGCTACTGTGTGTGCAGTTGTTGGTACTGGTATCATAGTTACAGAGAGGTAGACACAGCCTGCTGTACCACGTTTCCATTATACTCCCATCCTAGTTTGTGTGTAATTAGTTTAGTCAAAGCCAGTGCTAGATGCTCTGTTTCAAACGAGACACTTCCAAGTTGGCGTCGTCGGCCATTTTGGCAGCCATCTTGGATTTGGCCTTCTGACAAAAAAATGCCGAAACTTAAAGGAAGGATATGGGGGCTAATTTTTTTTTTTCTAATAAAAGGTTTATAGAAGACAACTCAGTCGTCAAAACATGTTAGCCACAGAATGGTAATAGAACTGATGTTCTGGACCCAATTAATACATTGACTTTCTTTTTCCCTTCCAGCTTCACCACCCGGCAGTTTAGGGGGACTGCAGTTTCAGTGCCTTGTTCTTTATCCGTCGAGGGGCGGGCATTTCTGGGCACTCCAGTTCCTATATATGGGAAGAGAATATGTTCTGTTAATGAGGATACCACCAGGAAACAGGTAATGTATGAAAATAATGAAAGGCGAGGTAGGGAAAATTTAAGAACTTGGGCATTAACGATGGGATATTTTACCATCGTGAAAATTACATTAACTCTGCATGTTGACTGCTATTGAAGGTGCATTCAGCATCGAAGCACTAGTGTAATTCTTACGATGATAAAAGATCCCATCGTACATGCGCAAGTTCTCAGTTGTCGATGTTGATTTATCGGGTACTCCCCATCCCCCCCNCTCCCCATCCCCCCCCCCCTTCCACCACCCTTCCCCTTTAGGGACACACTTTTATGATGGTAGTTTGATTTAATACATGCCTTTAGTTTTAATGATGACAGCCGTAGCATACTGTAATTTTGACAAAGGGGCTGTGTATAATCACCCGCCCCTTCTCCCGGCAATGCACATTTGCAGAACAACGTAACCGACCTGCAATGACTGAAAAGATTAACTCCTACGCCAATTCTATAATATTTTCAGACCCTGCAAAAAACAAAAAAAAAACCACCAAAAAAAACATTAAGCAGGCCATTCAGTGAAACTTACGCAACAGGATTAATGTATAAAAGTGTGTGAATGCTTTACTTTTTCTGTGAATGAAATATTTACCCAAGCAGGAAATAAATGTCTTCCTTATTTTTGCTGAAAGAAGTCTCGCTTTTCACCCCAGACAGCCATTGGAACAGCTGTCACTAGTGAGGGGCGTCTGCTCTTTCAATGTGTCAGACTGTTTTTGACAAAGGATGACCTGAGGCCTTTTGGCTCGTTCTATAGTCAAAGCGAAAATATATTGATCACTGGATGAAAATTACAAAGTTTGATTTAAAGTGCGACTAAAGTGCTAGAAAAAATGTGATTTTCGACAGTTTTTATATCAAGTTTTAGATCAAAAGTCATCATTTTTGCTAAAAAATAATATTTCGAAATTAATTTTACAACTTTTAACCTATTCTGAAATTGTAAGAAAAAAACCGTACCGGAAACGTCACGTCAGCGCGGAAGTCGCGGTGTTTTCGATCGAGAACAATGGCA
>JAWQUT010000029.1:3518204-3530618 GCA_033807755.1 Ellobium chinense
AGTCCATGTGAGACTTGACTTTAATAAGCCTAACAGCATGAACAACCAAATGTGTAATCATATCATAAATCGTAAGATAGATAGATAGATAGATAGATAGATAGATAGATAGATAGATAGATAGATAGATAGATAAATAGATAGATAGATCGATCGATCGATCGATCGATCGATCGATCGATCGATCGATCGATCGATAGATAGATAGATAGATAGATAGATAGATAGATAGATAGATAGATAGATAGATTACCCAAGCAGAATACAAGTACCAGCACTGCTATCTGTGGGAAGGTTGCAGCTTCGTTTCAGCAAATCACAACAAGTCATACAGTGTCCAGAATGTTTATGATCTTGTCAATCCTACACTGAACTAGCGAAATATAAACAGACATCAGACGACATTATTACTCAACCCTCATATTCACATATACAGGGAATCAGAGTGCCGGGGAAAAGGTTTTCAGATCTCCGTACATGTTTTATTGAGAGGTTGACCTGAGGGAAACACAGTAGTATAGACAGTTTGTTTTGAGAACAGAGAGTCCTGCAAATATTTCTTAACCAACAAGAAGACGAATAATATTAATACACTGTATAATTATTATAACATTATATTATTATGAAAGGCTGCGAGGAAGAATGCCAGAGTACTTGATACCTTTTGCAACTTCTATTTGCGGATATTGATACTTCAAAAATACATCGAGTACTTATTATCGCTATTTGTCCAGCATAACTTAATGGGTCAAGGGTTCTCTGACTCAGAATGCAAATATCAGCAGAGTGGACACAAGAAGCTACCACTGAAACTAGCAATATACACACAGTAATCCCTGGCCCACACTAAACCAACAAGCTAAGGACGGTGTCTTACCAGATCCAATAGCACTCGCCCTTGACCAAATCTCCACACGAAAACAGACGGCCCAAGTGTGCACAGCTAGACTAGACTAATGTGGAATTAAGAGCCGCTTTCATTGAGTTGGCAAAAATATGTTGAGCTTCAAATTAAAAAAAAATATTGAATCGTTAATACTTGTTTCCTATGGACCCAGATTATGTGAAAGAGGACTTTTGAATTATAATTATGTCGTGTGTGTACCTTTGTGTATGTTTGTGTGTGTGTGTGCGTGTGTCTGTGTGTGTGTGTGTGTGCGTGCATCCGCTATTATTGTACCAAATGAAAGCATGGATTTAAAAATGGGAGTCATTGTTTCTTTTGTTAGTTTTCATTGGACCGAAACGAAGCTCTTGCTGAGCTATTTTCCCCATCCCATCCTTCCTCTTTAAAAAGCGGGGNGGGGGGGGGGGGGATCTCATTTAAATACTAGCAGGACCAAAATATTATAAAAATAGGAACACTGGCTAGAGCAACATTGGATTCACTGGGAGGATTTCCGTATGTGGTAACTGGCGATAAGGAGTTACACTCGCGTTGACTGATGCTCCTGCCACGATGGGCATTAGTGTTATGTTGAGGGTAGGGTTAGGGTTGAGGGGGGGGGGGNGGGGGGGGCTAGGGTTATGGTTAGGCTTATATCAGAACGTTATTCGGAATTAAGGTACTGACCGTAGTTGTTGAAGTTACCACATATGGAAATCCTTCCGATTCACTTGAGAATATAATATCTGCTTAATAATGAAATCTTTTCAAACAAGCGGAAACAACCGATACTCACATCTTTCACAATCTCCACAAACGCATAGGGGAAGTCCAGTGTCCGATAGTCCACAGGCAGACCTCTCAAGCTCCCACGACTGGTTCAATGGTCTTCATAATATATTACTGTAAACTGAGGACACAGCTACACACCGCAGAGCGGTTACCAATAAAAAAAAAAAATTAACTCGCCAACAAAATCTTGTACCGCATTTGTAAACATCTCGATGTTTGTTATTGCAAAACAAAATTATCGGATTACATTTTCCACAAACTTATTTAGGGACGTTACATTGCAAGATACTGTCTGCTAAGAGCACACTACAAAAGTAGAATGGGCAAATGAAAAGTATGCACCATGAGATTCTGCACCTTCTTTCCAGCAGTTAGTTTCACGCACTGGAAAATGCTTCCTTCTGACACACCTACATTTATTGACTGTTAACCTTCTCGCTACATAATTTTAGTACCTTCATTGTGATTAATTCTTACGTCCACCTCCCTGTTGTTGGCGAGCAAGGGACAACAGAGTGTTTTTATTTTCATGACAAAAATTCTGACTGGCGGACGAAATACGTCCGAATGCATTTAAGTTAAGAGCCGTTTCTGTATGAGCTTTCACACCATGCATGGCGCTATTTCGACAGGTGTGTTGGCGCTATCAGGATAGCTATGCGCCGTTTCGATATAAAGCTCAAGTGCCCGTCACATAATGTGCCCTGGTATGGGTTGCCCTTACACTTGCCAGTAGTGATCACAACTTTATTGGTGCTGCCTCCTATCACTCAAACTGTTCTCCAGGATAAATCTTCGTTGACATAAGATGTTCAGGATGCGGTAGTAAGCATATAAGCCAGGAACATTTTACCCCTGCTGTACAGAGGCGCCCTTAACATTTCAACACCGGTCTTCCGTTGACACAGCTGCATGTACATTATAACAAAGCAAACACAACTGGGCCAAGGAAAAACAAAATATTCAGTAATCTCTGGATGTGAATTCGAAGAGCACAACCAGTGAGCAAGACGACACAGCGTAAGGGGAATACTCACCAGGTACTCTCTCGGCCTTCCAGTTCGTGCATCATTCAAAGAAGGTGAGTTGAAGTAGAGCTGCGTGAGGATTTTCCAGATCCTGTACGAAAGAACTCACGAACTTGACTACTGTTGTTGTTGTTGTTGTTGTTGTTGTTGTTATTGTTGTCGTTGTTGTTGTTGCTGCTGCTGCTGCTGTTGTCGTTGTTGTTGTTGTTGAGGGGGTTGGGGGGGTGGGGCGGAGGGAGAACCAGTTCATTTTTATGATAATGAAGGGTATGAGTTCATTAATAAAATTTTGGAACTCAGGTTAAAACTGATTCACGATCTTTGCATTGCCAATAGCAGTGCTATCGTGCCGCCAATATGCATCTGCTATTATGTATTAATGTGAGTGTGAGTGTGAAGGTATGAAAGAGAGAGAGAGAGAGAGAGAGAGAGAGAGAGAGGAGAGAGAGAGAATCAGCTTGTGTTTACACATATTTCAGTTTAATTTCTTTATGTGAGAGAGAGAGAGAACGGGAGAGAGAGAGAGAGAGAGAGGAGAGAGAGAGAGAGAGAGGAGAGAGAGAGAGAGAGAGAGAGAGAGACAGAGACAGAGATGAGGAAGTAAATAAGGAAATGTGAGCGAGAATGCGAATAATGGAAGAGTGGTTTGGATGAATGATCGAATGATTTACTTGTTACAAACATAAGCATAATATGGAGGTTGTCTGAGATCAAAGCATTTATTGTTATTGTTATTGTTATTGTTATTGTTATTGTTACTGACACAAAAGAAAATATTTGGGAACTTGATAACACAGCTATGCAACCATTATGCTTATGTGTGTGTGTGTGTATGTGTGTGTGTGTGTGTGTGTGTGTGTGTGTGTGTGTGTGTGTGTGTGTGTGTGTGTGTGTGTGTGTGTGTGTGTACGTGCGTGCGTGCGTGTGTGCGTGCAAGAGGTCCCTGACCTGATTCGAATGATATGAAGATGTTTTGCCTATGAAGGGGGAGATTGCACCTACAGTAGCAGTCGATTTTACACTCATTGTAACATTCGATTTTACACCCATAATACCCTTCGGTTTTACACCGATAGTAACAATCGAGTTAACATCGCTAGTAGTAATCGATTTTCCAGCAATAGTATCTGTGGATTTTGCAACTAAAGACCTTGCAAAAGTACAGTTAAATACAAAGACTGAATACGAAATAATACAGTTTACAGATAAATCTTGATCTAATACTGATTAATTGATGATTGGGAGCTTGTGCATTAACGATGAGATCTCTCACCATCCTATGAATTATATTAATTCTGAGTATTTAACGCTACTAATGTTGCATACAGCACCGATGCGCTATTGTACTCCTTACGATGTTAAAGGTCAACCCCGCTTAAATGACCTGGATAGTAGCGTCATCGAGCTCAGCCTCTGAGGTATGGTAGTGCCTGCCCTTAGGTGTGACGTCAGGGGGTCACAGGCTAGTCACAGCCTTGCAGACGAGTCAAAGCCTTGCAGGCGCAAGATGGCGGCGATACAGCTTTTGTCCGAAGAATATGACGATTTCGACCCAGAACTGTTGATTATTTGTTCGAACTACAAACAAACCAATAAAAACATATCAATTGAATCCCTGTCGATATGATTAGTCTATGCTGTTTATAGAGGGAATACCTCAATCCCTAGCGCATACGCTAGACCGCGAACTTGACACGCGGATCAATTTACCCAACTTTACACACCAATTACTCAATGACAGATTAGCCTATCTGCATAAATTTAGCATTACTGAAAAGCTCAATCTATCTTTCTCAGTTTCATATCAGTAACAACAGTAACATTACATCGCATTGCAAAAAAGCCCCTATTAAAGACCAAGCGGTAGGCGTCGCATTGCCTGCCTCGCCGTGGCTTTCCTTTCGCAACCGTACTGTGTTCACAAATGGTGGTGTTGTCTGAATGGCATTTTTCAGTAATTAAAAATTCTTGTTGCTTCTATGAATCGTGTGATTGAGAGAGATGAGTGGAGAGAGATCAACGTTGTCTCTAAGAAAAATACAGCGTATCAAATTAATGAGCGATGATGAGTGTTTACAAAACGAGACTAACATTCAGTCTGTCTAATGGAAAGTGACTAGACATGTCTCAGAGTGGTAGACATGCCATAAAATCCCATTGTAAGCGTCTAGCATTAAAATTTGTCAAGTTCAGTGCTGATCAAAGGAAAAGATAGATACTATACTTTTCAAAGTACCGATAAAGTTGATTTTCTACAAAACGTAAACTTCTAGACTAGACAAAAAGTTTGGGGAGAGAGTTTTCAGGTGGTGGGGGTGGAGAAAGGGGAGAAATTTTGCCTATGGAGTGGCATTATTGAACTGTCACTTGTCAGCCAGGCACAGATCCAGATCTCTTTATCTTATAGGATAAAATGTATGATATGGTAGCTTCACTTTGTCAGTGTGATGATATAGATTTCAGATTATAAATTGGAGGCATAGTAAAACCTTTGATAGTAAGACATATTATACGGAAAACATTGTAATAATTGCGTACGTTTGTTTGTTGCTGTATACCTTTAGGGAACGTTTGGACTCGACTCACTCGAGTTTGCTGAATTTTGAAAGACCAGTATTGAGCTAAAATCCAGGTTTGAAAGAGTTGTTTGAAAAGGGGAGGGCCAGAGGACCGTGATTTCGACTTACTTGTATTCGACGACTTCGTGTTTGACTGTATTATCCACTTCACAAATTTAAGTTTTTGGAAGCTTAATCTATCCCCCTCCTCCCTCATAAATGATTTCAATTTCATCTTAAGATCTAGGCACTTCTAGCACTCGGAGAGTCCTGGAATGCAAAATTATTCCGTGATTCCCATCCATACACGTAATGACTGAAAGTATTTTCCATAAGTCACAGCTGATTAATTTGTGAAGTTTTAGAATAAAAGATAAAATATTGCTGCAGTAAAGCACTCCTATGGGCGCATGCTTTCTTTCACTCGATTCCCATCGATCTCTTTTATCTCTATCTCTTTCTCTCTCTCTCTCTCTCTCCCGCTCTGTCTCTCTGACAAGAAATCAAAGAAGGGGAATTGCTAGGCTGGCCCATCTTCCCCCACTCCTCCCTCCCCCCTCCAGCNCACCCCCTCCAGCCACCGGCGGGCCCCATCACTGTTTGTAGCAGCTGAATGAAATTGCATATAGGTGTTGACATGGTATGTGAAAAAAATGACATTCATTTTCATGCTTGAAACTGGAATTGGAACATGAGGGGAGAAAGATTGGTGGGTGGGAGGAGAGGAGTATGGATTCCACAAAGTAATCATGTAATCATATATGTCTTTACATCACGGAGTAGACTAGACTTATCTCAAGAAAATAATGTACGGATCAAAACAACACACACACTACGAGTGATACACAAATCTTTGTGTCTCCCACTCCGAACCAAAGGTAAACAAAGCAAGCCAGGCGTAGCTGTGGACTTATGACGTCACCGAGAGAGAGCGAGCGAGGAAAACAGGGGGGATGCAGTCACAGCCGGTCAAGGAATGGGCACGAGATTTGAATCGAGTAAAAGCGATTAGCACGCGTGTAGTCTTATTAGGGTGGCCTGTCGGGATTACAATAAGTAATTGAATAGGTATAGAAGAGACCTGGTTGCACAGATATTGTAGTTTGTCTTATCATCAGAGAAAAAACGGTTAGCTTTAAGATATGCCATCGTTAATGCACAAGCTCTCAAATGTAGTTCATTTTGCCTTATAATGTGTTGTACAGTATTCCAGCTACGCGATGGCTGTGTTGTGTGATTTCGACAGTTTCAAAATAATTTCACCGGAACCAAGAACTTTGAATATCACTGGAAACGTAATAACTACACCCCATTATTCTGTTCTGCATTTCCTGTGGAGCTGCATGACCTTTTAGCTACGGCTTTGGAATCAGGGTCTACAGTGGCGCGTTAAATTCCCTGCCCTCTTTATGTTGTAAATGCGTAAGCAAGGCATGTTATTCACATTTTCTTCAGTCTGTCCTTCCGTAAAATGTGTACCTGGTTATAGGCAGTGAAAGATAGTTTCAGAATACAGGTGATCAGTAAATGACAGGGACACTGCATGCTCCATAAGAAGTCGAGAAAGTCTTTTTTATGATCTGGCCTGCTGAGATAACCATAATATGAAGTGGCATGAGCAGGCATTGGCATGGATACTAGACTTATAAACTACACGCAGTTCCTTCATGAGGTAGCTTATCATTTAAACTGAGTCGAGTTCAGTGGTATTTGAAGGGGAAATTTTGGAGGCGGTAAACACCAACTTCAGCGCATTTTGAATAATAATAATAAAAAAGTATATTATGATATTACACGGTTATATAGTAGGTAATACTGGTAAACTTAAATATATCCATGACTTTACTTACTTGGTACGGCCTTTGACTCTTCTGCGCCAGAAGCAGAAAGTTATAAACTATCTCTGTTCCTAGACTGTATGTTCTCCTGGTCTCGTGGTTAATAAGTTCAGTTCAGTCAGCGCCTCATCAGACTTGTCTCTTGCCCTGCACCAATCGTCTGCTAGCTTTTCTCGCTTTATGACGTCAGGCGGCATGAGTCTAGTAAGGGCGGCGTATGCAGGGTGAAAATTCTGACTTTCCAGCGGTATTTTCTAGAAAATTGTCAGGCAGAAGGACGTGTACGTAGTTTAATGTTGTTGTTTTTTTTTAAAAACGATGTGCAATGTGAATGTTTCTTGATCCCTTTAGCAAATATCGCCCCTGTCCCTTCAAGTTTGAACCGAGTAAAAGCAGCTGATGTTGCTTGAAAAAAACGTTTCTAGTTTTACTAGCGGAAGCTCTGGTTTACGTGAACTGTTAAGACCACACTTATCCCCGTCCCATCGTGCAGTGCTCTTGCAGATGTGATATGTAGAGCAAAAATCAAGTATTAATCTATCTCGAGCACTTCTTCCAAGTGAAAGTACGATAGATGTCGAGACAGCTAGTACTGGTCGATAGTTCGTTTTCACAGTAGGATGTGTTTCCTCATAGAATGCTCTGTCAAGGATTCAGCAAAATACGGTATTTCTTTCTCTTCGCTCTACAAAAATGAGTGGCATTGTATTGCTGCTGATGGAATATCGTGTCCTCTGTGCAGCTTATCTCAGGGGTAAACTTTTGTCTTGCGTGAGCCACAATGCATTGGAATGTGTAGGGGTTTGGGATGTGTGTATGTTTGGGAAGGGGAAGAGTGGAAGGAGAGAGAGAGAGAGAGAGAGAGAGAGAGAGAGAGAATGCTTGTGATGTTTATCTTACACCCCAAAATTTGAAGAGCATAGGACCGAATACTGTACAGTCGACTTCCTCGCTAAATCCCTACATTTTTCAGGTACAGAACATCTGCTTCCTATAAATAAAAGTAAGGAAATATATTGCAGCCTCTTCTACTCGCAACTTTATAATGAGTAGTATAATTTTGCTGGCGATTCCTTCACAACATTGCTCCTCAGAAAGGGTATTTTTTTATATTTTAAATAAAAACATTTGACAAAAAAATAAGACCCTTTGATAGGAGGAATATTTTGACGAAATCACCAGCTAAACTATACTAGCCCCAGCTGACTACAATGTTTCCAACCCATTTCAATCCGCTATACTCATAACCCCATGTTGCAACTAAAGATGAAGACAACCATCATAAGCTTTAGATAATTTACTACCATTATCATCAAGACGTAGAAAGAAGACCATCTAGGTGCATTTTTACAAAATCAAAAACAGCACGCATACAACACAGACTGTGGAATTTTATAGTTTACAAAAGGAAGGTCAAACACCTTAGTGGCCAACCAATGGTTAATGTCTCCACAACCCATGAACTCTTCATGTCTCTCACAATAAGCACCAGCTGCCCTTCAGTGAACCGTATAATAATACCCTCGTCCCATGCTGGCTACAAACGTCTCCCCCCACTGTAGATTTTGTATTTAAAAAATGTCACCAAAAGAAGAAACCTTGAGAATATGGGGAAAAAAATTGTTTACTCTTTTTGAAATAAGATTTATAATCCCTGGGAATGAATAGTACAGTGCGACCAATCATGAAAATGGGTTTAGGAAGTGTGTGTATCTAGGGAAGGGTGAGAGTGGAGGGAGAGAGAATGCTTCCGATGTGTCTCTTAAGCCCCAAAATTTGAAGAGTGTGGAACGGAATACTGTACAGTTGGCTTCCTCGCCAAATCCCAACATTTTTCAGGTACAGAATATCTCTGTTTCCTATATAAAAGTCAGAAGATATATTGCAGCCTCTGCTAATGACAACTTTGTCATGATCTCGGGAAGTTGCGAGCAAGCCGAGTTGAATGTTTATCTGTTTCAGTCTCCGTCTCCACCGCCCTCACCCTTCATCCCCACCCACACCCCGGTTCTCGCCATCCGTCACATACACTCCAGCACCCACTCACTGGAGACAGCAAGGAACGATCTATTTTTCCCATCTTCTGTGAATTTTACTGTAAGTCACTAAGACAGCAGTGAAGACATATAAAGCTATCTTAACCTGATACATTGTTATTGTTAACGGTTTTTTTTTTAAGAGGGAAGAGAATTCGCAAAAATTTAATGATCTTCAGTGTGGGTACCAGGTATGTTAATATGTTTGTGTGAGCAGTTAGAAAATGTGTCAGGGTCACGGGTGAACACTAGGCTCACGCGTGAAAGTTAGGAACGTATTCAGGCAGTAGATATTTAAGAATAAAATTGCTGTGAAGGTAGCTTCCCTGTGGTGTAGTGGTAGCACGTTCAGACTTGCAAGCTGAGAGACCCTGGGTTCGATTCCCGGTAGGGGCATGAAATTTTCTAGTGTTGGTTGTTGGTTTTTTTCTTTCTTCACTGTTAAGTAATTTGGTAAAAATCTCTGGTCACACACTTCCATAGATAGTTATGTAACATCTGGAAAAAAAAAGTATCAGACCTAGTTTACATTCCTCCTCCTTAATAATAAAGAATGAATACTATAGGCCTTGCCACCCGGTTACTTATCGCGGGTTAACAGCCAGAATGTTCTATGTCCACATTTTATCACTGGTTGTAAATGCTTGGAACTAAATGACATTACAATATTATGTGCCCTTTTTTTCACCCATTACAAGTGTTAATAGAGTCAAGTCAGAGTCAAGATATTGCAGGTAACTGAATTTTTATTTATGTACAATATTTCAACTTCAATTTTCCTCTTTTATGCATTTTGATCATAACACATTTTGGTTGCTAACCCTCAATAATATTATGTTCACTTCTTCTCCGATTCCTTTGACAGATATTTTCAGTGACTGACCGACCTGGCTATGGCAGACTTGCAATGTCCAGAGCCCGACACTTACAAGATGATCCAGCTGTCTCTGACTTGTTTAAGTGGCGTGGACAGGACAATGCTTGTACCTACCACCATACTCAAACAGGCTATAGCAGGCGCAGGTAGGACAGGTATTCTGATGCCGGTGCACCCGTTTTGCGCGCACATTTGAAAACTCCTACCTGATTAAATTGAGCGCATTCAGGTAGCCCAAATTCCACCCGTTTTGGGCGCACTAAATTCTTTTGTTCATGTCCATAATTTTATGAATGGTGGTATCCAGTCGTTTTTTAAATATATTTCGATTAAATTTAATTTCTGTCAACGGAAGTGAATTCGAGTTTCTCTCTAAATTTCAATACATACGAGTTGTGTGTTGAGAGAATTCACGACATGCATTCTCTTACACATCATTTAACTCACGTACACTCTTAATTAGACTCTTTCACGCATACACTAACGACAACACTCACATTTTTCACTTTTTTCTTTTGTGTACTTAAGCTTGCGTTTTTATTGATTTCAAAGCCTGTTGTTCATGAATGCACGTGTACGGATTTTCAACACACTACATCAATTTTCTAAAAAAAAAACTAAGATACGTGACACAGGCCTGGGTATAAAAGCACAATAGTTTGAAAAATATAATTAGTCTGTTGCTACTTTCACACTAACTTTCACAGTGTTATGGAGACATTTACTACGTATAGATGCAAACCTGGCTTGTTGAGTGAAAACTACAAATTTTGTTTAGACAGAACCGCAAATGCAACAAAAGAGTGGAGACATACGAACAAGAAATGCTTGGTCTGTTATACTACAGATACAGAAGTGACCATACAGTATAAAACTTCGTCCCACAATCACAGTCCATTAACGCACGAAGAAGTAGAAAAACACAACAGTTGTCAAGCTTGTAAGAGGAAAGCAACCAACAGACAGTCTCCCTCAATGCGAGTACTTATTATTAAGATTTTGTTACATTACCCATTAATCAAGTTGCCAGTGCGGATTTTTTTAAGCGCGCGCAAATTGGGTGCGCCCAAAACAAGTGTCCGTTTTTAACATGTGCGCGCAAAACGAGTTCACCCTCTGAAGCACCCTATAGCAGTTTAATTCTAATAACAGACTTTGAAGGCGAATTATTTCAATGCAAGTCATTGGTGTCGGATAGTAGCTTGAACTTGCAAAGAAAAGAACATCTATACAGACATCTAGACAGTTTCCACGCTCTACTGAGGTATTTATTATCTTATGTCATTATTTATATCATATTTCAGGTAGTAGTTGTGGTCTAGTAGAATTAATTTTTATTTAACATCTTTTTGGGCAAGATGGCATTTTGCACTCTCAAAGTGCCATTCATTTCTTTGAAGCCCTTACCTACACTCTTAAAATAATATTGATGAGTGGGTAGTCCAACAATTAATGTTACAGGTTTTAATATTCAGCTGATATGCATTGGCTCCAGGGTTGACTTTTTTTTCGGGTATTGTAACTTAATAATAGTCTATTTTTACCTTTCCTACCTTCGATACCATCCCCTTTACAACTTCTTAGATTAGAAGGATCCTAATGCAGTAACAGAAGGAAGAAAATGGGACTGGATAAGGTGAAGACGACAATGAATGTCGTAAAATGTCATAAAAACGGTTTACGTCAATGAAGTCTACCTATTTTCCACCCAGATGTCCTCAAATTTGGCGCGACGGGCATACCTCGCAGCTCTTTCATCTACGATTCTCAGTCGTCATTTGGCACAGTAAAAGTGGACCCAACAACCATTAGACCTTTGCCCTGGTTATCCATTGATAGTCAACGAGTAGGCGGGGCTATATGTGAGTTAGCCCCGCCCATCAATGACCCAGATGCTGGACTGTCGCCTAGAACTGTAGCCAATCGCCAGCTTGCACGGCTGAAGGAGAAATTCGGACTTACTATCAAATCGGCTTTTGAAGCAGAGTTCATGATCTTTCAGGTGAGTAATGTGCATCATTTTGAGCAAGACTTGAACGTGGCAGAGACGATGTTTAAATCTAAGGAAGATTATAAGTGGAGAAAATAGGAGAGGGATGCTATCTTGGACCGTATGCATAATCCATACGTTAGTTAACGTATTGTGTTAACCACAGTGAATACTTCTAATGTTTTGGGAATTTCCCGTGGTTACCACGATGCGTTAACCAACTTAAGAATTATGCATACGGCCACTGGTCACTTAGTTTCAGCAACTGGTCTTGACAAGACACATAAAAGTCCGCTAGGTCATGGTCAACCATTCAGATAATTATGCTGAAACTCCATTTAAGGCAATATCTGGGTTAGACGGGCAGCCAGGGTTGGAAAATTCACAAAAAAAAACTATGGAGAGGGGG
>JAWQUT010000029.1:3532921-3570411 GCA_033807755.1 Ellobium chinense
TTCAGATCAAACACCCAAAATAGTTCAGTTCAGATCCAGATCTTTTCGTCCAAAAGAAATATTAAGCTCAGATCGAGTTCTCGGGAAGTGAACTTAAATTCGAGAACTGCGTTCATAATATGTTCTCAGTTCTGCTGGCAGCAGTCATGAGCTCATATCCACTGGCGGAAACTTATGACGAGACGGCTTGGTAAGGTCATCATATTGGGCAAGACTTGTACGAGTTAGGTCGGCTTGCTGCGGTAACATGGAAAGGAAACTGTACGAAGTCATCATGGTGAAGAACGTTAATCTGAGACGGGCTCTTTCAGTAACGTCTTTGTTACTTTTCTCCAGTTGCAACAGCATTACACTCTGAACAGCTCCAGTCGTGCTCTGTTCCTCGGTTCGAAACTCAGCATAGAGTCGTTCTACTATCTCAGTTGTCTGTTATCTGGCTGTGAATTTAAGTCCATTTGGTCAAACTACACAAGATTTTTGGAAAGCATATTCATAGAATGTGCCAACCACAGCAGGCAATAGGTTTGTTAGATGAATCAACTGGAGCTAAAATGATAAAGAGAATCCCTCAAGATACCTACAAGACTTGTTTGGTACATGGCACTTCATCGGTATGGGCAAGACTCCTCACGCAGGCTTGGTTAGCTTGTGCAAGGCTGCCTAAAGATGTCAGCTTTATTTAAAGGGACAAGGTTAGATATTTGCTTCACAGCTCCAGGTTATGTTTTTCAAAAACTTTAAAGCGCGAAGTTTACCTGTTGCCTGACCGTTCTTGAGAAAACACTACTGATGTGTCATTTTCACCCTCAGTGAGTATGCCGCCTTTACTCGTGCTGTGTGACAACACAAAGCGAGAAAAGCTAACAGACGATTGGTGCAGATGCATGCGCAACTGTCTGGACCTGTCGTCTGCGAGCCTATCTCGTTTTTTTGACGTCACGCAGCAAGAGTAATGGCCGGGCGCAAGGTGAGAGTTCTGACATTCCCGCGGTCATCTCTCAAAAACCTACGGGGAAACGGAAGAATATACGCCGTTTAAATTTTATGAAAAAATAAATGTGGAATAAGCAGGCTGTGAAGCAAATAACTTTAAGGCCGGGAGTAGACTATGGCTCAGAATTGGAACGGGGGACGATTTGGAATGGAAAATAAAGAGCAGATTGTTGATGCATAACGACATCGACATTGAAGAAGGAGATCGGGGAAGAATGGTAATGCCACCATCAAGAGCAAAAAGACTGTGTTGCTTCACTATTGCTTTCTTCTCTTCTTTTTAATTTCTGTCATTCCTTACTGAGTTATCGTATCGGAGGTCAGTTTTGGAGTAGTTGTTAGCATGAGTGACCCCCTAAACTTTGCTCTGTGGGCAACACATTTTGGCCCTGTCTAAGACCATTGATTTATGGCATAGGTGGAAATGGAACGAGGTATGGAATGGAAAAAAAAAGGTTTGCTTATATTATTTTCGTGTTGCTGTTGCTTTTGTTGTTGTTGTTGTTGTTGTTGTTGTTGTTGTTGTGGCTGCAACTGCTACTGTTGTTGTTGTTGTTGTTGTTGTTGTTGTTGTTGTTGTTAGGTTACAGAAGCCTAATCCAATTTCCCTCTTTGAGCCAATAAACTGTTTTCTCTACTGTCACTTGCAAGAAAGTCCACAATCTCTAGGTCTTCTTAATTATTTGCAGAATTCAATGAGCTTATTAAAAATGATGTTCAAAATATAGATCTTGCAGTTCGTTTTCGAGCTGCGAACCGATACATCGAAAGGTGTAAACAAGCTAACCAGTTTCCTTAACGACAAGTGCTCCGCAGAGAAGGCCACACCGAAACCGAAGCGAATGACCCAAACTTCAGGTTTAATTTACAAAATCAGGAGAGAATGTAAAATAATTCGCAGGTAGGTTCACAAATCTAGGGCCCATTCTCCACAATCTGTCCAAAGGACAGATTTTTTGCTGTCTTCCTAACGCATGTAACAACGTGTTATTTTCAGCCAATTAGAAGTCTGTAACCTGTTAATGCGAGCTTTATTTTCATATTTTTTTTTTACAGAAAGATGGAGTAACACCATTCAATAACATCTCCTCTGAAGTCTACGGAAGGACTGACAATATGGCAGGGAAGGAGGAGACTCTTTTGAATGCTTGTCGATCTCTGGAGGAGGCGGGTCTTCCAATGGAAACGTTCATGACAGAGTTTGCAGCTGCCCAATTTGAAATAACGTTCCGTCCACAAGAAGGCATGGCATCAGCTGATTCAATAATGATCATGAAAGAAGGGCTGAGAGCTAGCCTTAGTCAAAACGACATGGCGCCCACCTTCATGGCCTGTCCTACCGCTGAAGGACACGCCAACGGATTCCATTTTAACCATTCCTTATGGACACCAGACGGCACCAATGCCTGCCTGGATTTGAACGATCCCATTCTAGCGTCAGCAAAAGCCCGTCATTGGATAGCTGGCTTGGTCTATCATGCTCCAGCTTTGACCGCCCTCTTCTGTCCAACGATCAACTGCTACCGCCGACTCAGCGATGACCTGAGCCCTACCACGGCCACTTGGGGCGAGGAGGATCGTTCCACCTTTGTGCGCCTCAAGACAGAACGGAGCAACGTTTACCTGGAGAACCGGCTGCCCAGTAGCGCCTGCAACCCCTACCTGGCTCTGGCCGGCACGGTGGCCGCAGGTATGGACGGACTAAACAGGCAACTAGAATGTCCTCCTCAGAATGATCCCGCTGCTGCAGTCATTCCTAAAACCACGGAGGAAGCTGTTGCCGCTCTGGAAAAAAATACCGTCTTGACCGAATACCTTGGACCGGAATTCGTCGAAGCTTTTCTCGCTGTGGGTAAACGTACAGTTAACGCAAAAGTGGAATTCGGTTTGGAAAACCTGGAGAACCAAAGGAAGATATACTTTCACTGCATATGAATGGCATAGTAAAAATTTTATAGATATGACAAGTTCCTATTTCAGTGCCTTCTCGTAATCTTATATTCACGGATGAATTTTACAATAATGTCATATTATTATAATGTGGGTCACATTCATAAAACAGACGCCTACTTCATTTTAGTCTTTGTTCATATTGTTTTCTCCTCATTTTTTTTTCATCATGATTACAATTTTTGAGGACAGTGTTGTTTGTGCCCATATGGACATGGTATGGTTATGATCATGATGATGATTATCTTGACTGGTGACATGTGGTGATGGTAATGATACTGTTATTTTACTTTCTTTATCCCAATCTTAGATACATACAACTTTACACTGGAATGATAAAAATGAAATGCACTTCAAAGAAAAGGTATAAGCTAGTACTTCTGTTTGGTGTAGCTTTGGTCACAACAGAAATATTACCGAGGTCCACACATGAAGATATCTGACCACCTGGCGACGGATTCAATCGATGTCACTGACTCCACCAAACAGTTCTAATAGGGGGTTGCATCTGTACATTGCAGGCTATCCTTTCCACCAATCAGAGTGCCTAAATTCAGGGAGGTGATTTTATTAGCTTTCCGGACTTCTGGGGTTTGATCCTTGGCCCCGACCATCAGTATGTGTCCTTGGGAGAGACTGGTGAAATGCGCCTTTAAATCGTACTTAGAGCTAAACCGTAGCTAAAAGTATATGAAGGCTGCCTGACTCTGGCACTGCTCACATCCTTCATGGGCAATATTCCACGACGTTCCCATCTAAAGCTTGATCTAGGGGGTTAATGGCAGGATTAGAACAAGAAGGCACACTGACGTTGTTCCAAACTCTAAATCATGCGCTAGATGGGAGTGTCCTGGAATACTGCCCACGCAATATCAACAAGTGTTCAGTATAATGCTGTCAGCATAAACGCAACCATCTTTTGCGCAATGTACATTTTTGGGAGAAGACTGCATACACATCCTATGCAGAGAACTATCCGAGGACTAGCAATGTGCAATAATGTCATCTTTCTTACAGCTAGCAAAATAATAGCGATGTTAAAAAATATGTCCTGTTCTTTCATAAGACCAGTCCAATTCTCTCATGCTTTATGTCGTAGACATTCTTGGAAATTGTAAAGTCTTTCCATGATATTTCCATGTCATACTGAAAATTGACCATCCTACTCAGTTAAGTACTGCACCTTAATCGTTTGAAATGAAGGGTGCTGCCAATAGGTAACACCTTTTTTTTTTCTTTTTGACAGCCTGTAACTATTGAATTAAAAGACTTTTCACAATACTCTTTCCTTAGGGAGGACACGAACAGCTTTGCAATAATTTTCGCCGAAGAATGATTGATTGAAACGTTAGATGCATCTATAACAGAGGTGTTTAAGTCACCTATTTGTATACATAGACTTACACCTGTTTGAGAAATAATCTGCAAACGAGGACTGATAAGCGGCAATGGCTTTATTATTTTTTTGAAGAACGATACCTTAAAGTGGTAAATATAAAAATATACAAAACAAAGATCTATGTTCAAGGATTTCTCACTCACATCATACAAAATTCCCTTCCATCAACAACCTCTCATTCAGATGGACAATGGAGGCAAAACAAGATTTTTTTGTTGTTGTTCTTTCCCTCAGATATTTGCTTATGACAAAACAGTTTTATGGATCTCTCATTCACCCACTCAACAAAATTGTCATGTTCAAGAATCATTCATACAGTCATTGGGGGCCAACGAGATTTTAATCAGACAAGGCTAGAGATTAAAAAAAAAAGAAAATTTAAAATTATATAATACAATTCTCTCTATTAGACAACGTTTGATATTTTAAAAAATATTTACATGAAACAATATTTTATCTTACAGGCGACCTTATTCAGCCAATCAACACGATTTTTATGCTCAAGTATGTGTCATCAGACAACCTGCAGAGACAAACATGGCGTTATATTTAAGTATATGGCCTAAACAATATTTGCTGTTCTTGGATATCTTATTGAAGCATATCAGTAAGAAAAAAAAAACACTTGCGTTGACATCAATGTTTCCTCTCTTGACAAGTCTTTAAAGAAATAACAAGATTTATGTACAAAGCTCTTTCATTCAGCCAGACTTTAAAGAAATAGATCTAATGTGCTTTAATAATCAAAGATGTCTCTGTCCGCAGTCTCTTGGATTAAAGAGGGATTTTACATTCATGACATTCCAGATGTCTCTAAAAGAACGGGGAGATTATAGGTTCAAAGTTGTCTCATTCAGACAGTCTTTAGAGACAAAGAAAATTCCCTAAGCATCCAGAGGCAAAACGAGCATGTGTGTTAATAAATCTCCCGTTCATACAACACGGCAACACAGTCTCTTAAGGCAAGATTATAACTTTATGTAGATGATATCTCCTGCAGACAAACTTCTAGCAACAAGACAAAATCCTAAGTACAGTATTAGGATTTCTTAATCTACCAACACGTAGGAACCTTCAAGCAAGCAACCATGGCCTCTGCCTGACATAAAATTTCCTTATCATCAATACCATCAGGTATAATAATTTTCTTCAGATCAACATTATTCTTAAGTTAAAAACACTTGGTATGAAGTATTGTAGACCCAGACTCTTGGTATTCGCTTCGACCAATCCACATCGCTTCAATGGCAGAGACTGATGCCAAGACGGATCCTCCAGACCAGGCTGAGAGAAGGCGATCTTTGGGTGAGGAGATGCGAGCCTGAGGAGATCAGTGTACATTATAATAGTTAGAAGAAAGAGAGGGGAGAGAGAGAGAGAGAGAAAGAGAGAGAGAGAGAACGGTGAACCCATTTTAAATCATTGAGATTCAAGATTCAAAGTCTTTATGAAGTTCTGGATCAAAAACGCGACATCAATACATAATCTGTATCAAATCAATGAAACTGAAAACAAAGGCAAGGAAGTGAGAAGAGGGAGAGGAAGAAAGAGAAAAAAAATGGTGAAATAAAGCAGAAAGAAAGAAAGAAAGAAAGAAAGAAAGAAAGAAAGAAAGAAAGAAAGAAAGAAAGAAAGAAAGAAGAAACATGCGTTAGAATTGATGGTCACTTTCCTTTCTCGGCACTTTCTCATGGTCTCTCCTGCAAGTCACTGTGTCTTCCGTGCGTTATCATTCTCACTTCTTCTCACATATAATCCCCACAGTTACTTTCTTCCACATTAACGTACTCCTATAATATTTATCGACATAGGTTGATGAGTCTTCTTATACCCATAACCTATCCATCCATCCATCCATCCATCCATCCATCCATCCATCCATCCATCCATTAAAATAGGAGGAGGAGATAGTTTTTATACTTACCTCAGCACCCTGGCCACCGACGGCTTTAAGCTCAGCACGCAATCTATCTGCCATTCCGTCAAACAAGGTACTCCCTCCGCTGAGAATGACATTGTGGAAGAGGCTCTTCCGTGTATCGACTTCACACGCAGAAACGGCTTTACTGATCATTTGGTGAATTCCAGGGTCAGATGACTTCCCACACAGCGCTGGCTGAAAAAGCGCTTCAGTGCAACGATGTCTAATAAAACCACAAACACAAAAAAACAAAAATTAAGATCATGTAATAGCCAAAACAAAGCAAAAAACAAACAAAAATCTGAAAGAAAACTTGGCTGTGAGACTTTTTCACCCAAAATAGCATGCCTACCATTACCAGTTTTGAAAGCAAGACTTAAATGGCCTGTCCTGTATAAGTTTTATTTATACAAAAACTCTACCGGTACAACAAAACCTCTTCCTTGCGTATAGATAATATAGACTCAAAACTACTGAACGTGCCGACTTGAAATTTGGTACAAAGAATTGTCAGATACTGGCCATTGTTCCTATGTACATAAACATATAGGGTTCATGAGCTGCACTTAAATTGCAATAATAATCTACTAATAAATTTGCCAATGTGTTTGATCCCAATGTACGTTCGGTAAAATGATGTTATGACTGTGTTCAATCGCTCTTCTGCTTCCGGTTCTAAAATTTGATTCGTGCTTAACCTCAGCATGCTGCTTGGTGATTAGCAGTGTTAGCATGCTGCCTAAGACAACGTCTTATCGATAAGCATACGATCAAAAACCAGCAACGCTCGGCAGCGGATACAACAAATGAGTGAAAATGCAGTCCGAAGTGGTCTAGATATGAATCTACAACTGTCAGAATAACACGACAGGCTTCGTCAACCCCTGGTTTGTTGACAGGTGAAGTGGCCTAATTATAAAAATTTCAAGGAGCAGGATCCAATCTCAGAATTTAAGTCTTGAGATTGTGTGGAACAATGATCGTAATGCGCCAGGACGAGAAAAATCGAACAGTTTGTTAACAATGACTGCTTCTGTAGTTATTGTAAAAAATGGGTTGCATAGGCACATGGCACGCTATCCTCTTCGCCAAAGCCTATTTCCGGTGGCATAAAAGTATGTTATAATGTTTTGGTATGTCACGCGTTACACAAATTTGACCTTTGACCTGCTTACGAATACTTTGATTGGAAGCCTTGGAAATCTCTAGGCGTTTGAATATGTGACGTCGTTTCTTTTGTAACTATTTTCACTGCCGTAGAGTTTCCCTCTGTCTAGATTTTTAAAAAAAACAACAATATATCAATCTCTTTTTCTTATCGCTTGTCATCGTTCTCTTTACGTGTCAGTTTCAGTTCAATTAAACATGTGAATTTAAAGTACTTGAAATGTCACAGTGTTTCTATGGTCCTAATTTTCTTCGATGATTGTCAGAGCTGTTTGGATCTACTTTGTGTCGTGTAAATGTGTGGTTCATTCAGTTCAGTTGTTATTGATGTGTCTCAAACAGGGTGGGGGCCACTTCCGGGGTATTTTCATGATTGAAAGTTCATTTTTTTTTATTAGTGAGAGATTATATGATAAAAAGAATCTAAAACTCGTCTTTGTTTGATATATGAAATTCCTTATAAATTTATCATATTCACTCTCCAGATGCTCGCGAATACGATAAATGTATATTTCAATTTAAAATCTGATAGCAAACAAACATTCATTACAGATCCTCTATATTATTTTGGAAGTGTATCAGCTTCTCGACTTTTGTTTACAAAATTTATTGGACATCTGAATTCGACGCCTGTCCCTAACCATCAGCATTAGTGGCCTTGGGAGTGTCCAGTGATATTGCTCTTAAATCATGCATAAGCTTAGATCTTGATTTAAAACACACTGAGTCTGACAGACACTATCACCGCGTACATCTCGCTCTTTGATCTCCATCAGCGCTATCTTTAATAGGACTCTCTGGCCTAGGGCTTAATTCTGGATTATAGAAGGATTAGAAAATAGAATTCTCATCTCAGAGAATTCTTAGACAATGATAATTTCGAGGGGCTGTCCTAAGTTTGTGCTTTCTTCCATAACCCTCCCTAACCTGCCCTAACCCTAAAATGGGCTCAAGGCAGGCGAATCGTAAAATATAGCTGACGAAATCTGCTGGACTTCCGGAATCAACAAGCGTACACTGCAGTGCGGTGTGCAAAAATGCAACCCTCTATTGAGAGCAACAAGTCTTAGTCTTGGCCGAGGTCGAGATCAAATGAAACCGAACTATTCTACAGATTGTCCAGCCCGATGGTACCCTCTTCACTAACTATCTCCACGAAAGTGCTAGCGCGGCGGTAACCGAGTAGTTACCTTTTCTGGCATGAGCGGCTAAACAGGTTTAACAAGCTTATTAATTTTAAACTGAAACTCAGACTACAGCCAGGGGACATAGATGAACAACATAATTTATGCAATCTATGCACTGGGGACGGGATAGCATATGATTGATATATGATATAACTGAGACGATGTACCTTAATAATGGGATCTTACCATCGTAACAATTACCCTAGTGCATTGGTGCTGAATGTATCCTTAGTGGTGTTCACCTTACAGTGTAAATATTATTCTCACGATTGTAAGAGGTCCTGTCGTTAATGTGCAAGTTCTCAAATAATGTAGATCTACATACTTTGACCATGAATTTATATAGTTATGAAAATAAGAAGGGAACCTTCACGTCACACAAGTACAGCGCAGCTCGGTCGCTTTGGTCTGAACACCTAACTCTTTTGGTTACAGGCCTGTAATTGTACTTTCACTTTTGGATCCTACAACTTAGGGGTTATATTTCAAGGGGTTATATTTCATCTCCCCTTTTCCCTCTTTTGGCATGCCCTGCTTCCAGTAATAAGGGCTCCAGGGGGGAAATTTTGATATCTTGGAAAACTGTGTCCATTTTACTTTATTTTGCCAGGCACTATTTAGCCCTGGGCTGGAACTGCCAGGTCAAGGGTGTGCTCAGGCGAAGAAGAGGGATTTGGCATTGACCAGTGAAAAATGTAGGCTCTGTTTACAAATAGCAAGCAAGCTCAAAATTTCAGTGGGCTTGCTAAGGTTGGGTAAGTCTTAAAATTTGGGCCACATAATGAGCTTCAATCTGGTCTGGGTCTGGGTGAAAGCTAAAACTTTGGGTTCAGAGGGCAGCTCAAAATGTTAATATAGCCCACAGAGGAAAAAAGGGTCCAATCCCATTAGAGATCTGTAACCTTAACACACTTACCTCTCAGCTTCCAAAGTTATAGATCGGCCGTCCGGCAGTTTATAGCTAGCGTTTTTGCTAGGGGATGATGTGGCCTTGTTGCTGTCCGCCACATAGCAAAGCTTCTCTTTGATGGTTCTTAACTGGCTCTGGTCTGCGAGCGTCTCGAACTTGAAACCACGTTCTGGAAAAATAAAGACGTGATAATCGCCGTGGGATGAGAATAGCTCTGCTAGAGCCATTGCTCAGTCACTAAACAATGATGATGATAATAATAATAATAATAATAATAATGCGGTTTATTAGAATCGTATCCAGGCTAAAGCCCGCTGACGCGACTTCCCACTGTTGTTACCCAACAGGCCTGATCACTCTAGGACTTTCTCAGCTCCCTGGAGAATATTCAATGCCGATACCAATTACAGGTATCACTAGTATTCTGATGATATTCCTCACTGCATATAGCCAGATATCCATTTTTCAAACGGATGGACTGGGGAAAATGGAATTGAAACGCTTTCCCTAACGACTTACAACACGACCGCGGTCGGGAATCGAACCTTCGACTTTTAGATCTTGGGTCCAACACCGTTCGGCCACTCTGCTTCACGGGACAATAAGGGACAACAGGACAAGGATTCCATCTTACCACAAAACATTCCTCACTTCACCCCTCCCTCTACCGTTCTCAGACCTCGCTCAACAACTCTTTCGCAACACTGCGAAGGATTCAGAAACTTACAGCTGAAGCCACTTCTCTGGCAGTCTTTCAATCAACAAAGGACAGCACAACACAGTTGCTTATGCCTTACCCAAAAAATCCTTTTGTCTGCTTTTTTTTTTTTTCGGATCTCCTGTACAATCAAGGATACAAGGGATCTTCATTAACGGTTTTGCCTTTTGGGCTGATCCCAGACCAATTTTAGGCCAAAGCGCCCATTGCGAGACTCCGAGGCCCTGCAGAGCAATGGGCACTTCGGTCGTTACCTAGATTGGGATCAATCCTTAAAACACAAACACCTGAGAAGTCTTTTTCTTCTGAACATATATAGAAAGTACTATTTCAGATGACCATAGATTACCTCAGCTCCTCACACCGCAGAGTAAGAGCGCTTCGGTCTTTAAGGAGATCGGGGTCAGTCCATGAAATACAGCCCCGATGAGGAATATTTTTCTCATCAACATATAAAAAAAGCACTATTTTAGATGACAATTATAGATCATGTCAGCTTTTCACCACTTTTGAACTCTGGGGATCAGTTTTGATGCCCATTTGTAATTTCCTTTCTCATTTAACAAATAAGAAAGCATTATAATAAATTTTAGATGATAGCCATAGATCATGTCAGCTTGTCGCACTTTTTAACACTGAAAGTTAGCTGTAAGTGTAATGCCCATGATTACTACAGAACCCGGTGACTCAGTACAAACACGATGTGTCATTATTTAACCAAGGCGATGAGCTCCTGACTCTCTCTCTCTCTCTCTCTCTCTCTCTCTCTCTCTCTCTCTCTCTCTCCCTCCCAGGGACACCAGTTCACACAGTTCATTGTCACCAGACTAGTCAGTGAATCGGTGCTGTCATGAGAGAAGGCAGAGTTCCTTTGTGCACGATTCCTGAATGTGAGAAAAAAAATGATCATCATTGTTCTGACCCATGCTAGTCAACTATTCATACCAGCCAGCATCCCCTTCAGAGATTCAGTTATGTCGGCGCCAGCGAAGTCCCTCCTGATTACTGCCTCTGTCATATTGTAGCCCTCATAAACCGGCACGGCCGTCGTCACCCCTGAACCTATGTCCAGCACCATCCCTGTCGTGCGGCCCGCGCTGTATAAGGCCAGAACAGCCTGTCAGACCAAACCAAAGAATTAAGCTTTTTTTCTGAACATACCAATAAGTCCAGTAATAGTATTAAGCTAACACAACATCCAGCTGTAAAAGATCAAATTTAACAATACTGTTTTTAACCAGTAATTCTTTTGCTCACTCATCCAACTTACCCTTCCATCACTGGCACTCAAGCTCATATTTCTTTACACTTCCCTCTCTCTCTCTCTCTCTCTCTCTCTCTCTCTCTCTCTCTCTCTCTCTCTCTCTCTCTCTCTCTCTCTCTATCTCTTTTCTCTCTCTTTCTCTCTCTCTCTCGTACCTTCATACTCACATTAATGGATAACATATAAACAGATGCACTGCTATAGAGTATGCAAGAACATGAGTAAACCAAGCTTGCAGAGCCAGCGCGCAACAACTGAAGAAAATAAGAATTTAATGTTTTCTGTTCATAAATAACAATCCTTAATCCAGATATATCATAGAGGATGAATTAAATAATGTGTAAGGATCCCATTTCCTGCAAGGTAAAGGTGTTAATATCCATGCCAAATTTGTTTTACCTTTCGATAACCACAGTATAGGCCATAATAATTATTTTGATACAGTATGCCGAAGTAACTTGATATCTGGAAGTTATGACACTCGCTATGAAAGTAATTGAATACAGAATCCTGTTCTGAAAATTGCAGTTCATGTAACAGTGACGAGTCACGAGTGACGTACTGCATGCTGATGTGCCCCAAAATGAAGAATGTGTGTGTGTGTGTGTGTGCGTGGGGGGGNTGTGTGTGTGTGTGTGTGTGTGTGTGTGTGTGTGTGTGTGTGTGTGTGTGTGTGTGTGTGTGTTGAAAAAGAGAGACTAGAGTTGTGTACATCTATCACTTACCTATGTGTGGCTAAAATGCGGTGATCCGTATCATTGTGTCAAATCTATATTGTGTCCTGTCCCTTAGTGTATATTCTATCATAATTATATACACTGTGTTGTTCGTTCATGCATCGCAGCTCTGGTCTGGATTTCAGTTCTAAATAAACTTGTCAAACCTGTGATAGCCTACCTGGCAAGACACAAACAGCGCCGGGACTTTGAACCTCTCGAACAAAACTTCCGCCATCTTGTCTCTGTTCTCTTTCGGATTTTTAGGTGTCTCAGTGATCAGAACAGGGTGCTCTGAGGGCTTCACTTTCAGTATGTCCTGAAGGAAACGAGAATACCTCAATGGATGCGTCTTGTTTGAGTCACAAGCCCAACAAAGCCGAGAGATAACATTAACAACATAGCTTTACAATGTGACAAAGTGACAAAGTACAATGTGACAACACCTTCACACTCACATAAAAGTAGTATATATACTGATTACTGAAGGATGTCATGACACTTCCCAGAGACAAATAAACATATACATGTAGACTATATTCTCACTAAATCTAACACACAAATCCATCGCCTATAGGGCACACACAATAAATAATTAATGTGGAGTAGCGTGACCGAATGGTTGCCGCGTTGGATTCATGATCTAAAGGTCGAAGGTTCGATCCCCGACCACGGTCCTGTTGTGGTGCCTTGGGAAAGCATTTCATTCACATTTTCCTCACTCCACCTGTCTGTAAAATGTGTACTTGGCATAGGCAGTGGAAGATATTGTTAGAATGCAAGTGATCAGCGTCTATAAATGGCAACGGCACTGTATGCTCCCGAGGGAGTTAATAAAGTCTTGCAGTGATCAGGCTTGCTGGGGTGATAATAGTGTGAAGTCGCGCGAGGGAGCATTAGCCTGGGTATGAGACTTATAAACCCCATTAATACTGTTATTTTTATTATTATTATCATTACTACTACTACTAATGCTACTACTACTGCTGCTACTTCTGCTACTACTACTACCACTACTACTACTATTATTACTACTTCTACTACTACTACTACTACTGCAACAACAACTACTTCTACTACTATTAATGCTACTACTACTACTGCTACTACTACTATTACTACTGCTACTGCTACTAATACTACTACTATTACTACTTCTTATTTTATTACTACTAGTACTACTACTACTACTACCACGACTATTATTACTACTACTTCTACTATTACTACAGTACGACTACTACTACTGCTACTACTACTACTACTACTACTACTACTACTACTGATATTATTACTATTTTTTCAGGGTTAAGCGAAGCACAAACAAACCTCAAACACGTGTCGCCAGACTGCCTCCATTGCGTCCCAGTCGGTGACCACGCCCCTTTGTACTGGGTATATCAAATTAACCACATCCTCCTTGTCCAGAGCAGCCTGGCCAATCAACCTCCTGGAAGCGACCCCCTTAATAGATAGTAAAGTAAACCACAGTAGAATATCAGTATATAATATGCTTTGGTGCATGAAGATTCAAGATTTTTTTTTTCAAGATTCAAATTCTTTCTTAGTCTCTGGGTCAATAGCATAAAATTCAATATAATATAGTCTACATCAAATAAAAAAAAAACCGTGAAGACGAGGCGAAAGAGGTAAGGAAAGGGAAAGAAAGAAAGAAAGAAAGAAAGAGAGAAAGAAAGAAAGAAAGAAAGAAAGAAAGAAAGAAAGAAAGAAAGAAAGAAAGAAAGAAACTATGCGCTAGAATTGATGGTTGATATATATAAGCATCAGTTACTTTCCTTTCTTACCATTTTCTCATGGTTTCTCATGCCAAATGACGGTCTTTCCTGCGTTATTATTCTCACATATACTCCTCAATGGTACTTTCTCCCACATTAACGTACTCCTACAGAATTTACAGACACAGGTAAGATATAAGGCTTCATATGCCTACACTCTATCTATCCATCCATCTATCCATCCATCCATCCATCCATCCATCCATCCATCCATCCATCCATCCATCCATCCATCCAGCCAGCCAGCCAGCCAGCCAGCCAGCCAGCCAGCCAGCCAGCCAGTCATGAAGAAGAGGTATACTTAAAAATCGATGTTTACCTGAATTTTGACAACATGGTAAAAATAATGAACCTGTGCATGTGAAACTTACACTTAGTAGTAAGGTATAGATAATAAATAACTACTTAACACCGAGGTTCAACTACTGTATTTGGTATTACAATCAAAGACAACAACGCTACTCTGGTCACAAAAAAAAAACCGTCGGCCTTCATATTATGAAAATAATAGGAATAACAGTGTCAGTTTAGATGGGGGTATATTTCAAGCTTCATTACTTAAGTACTGAACTATCTACTTCTATAAGCAAAACATGATTCATATTGAGATTCTGATTTTAGGTAAGGGTTTTTTTTCTGGGCCAAAACAATACACTTTCATAAATCGCATTATACAGAGTGCATATATACAGAAAACACAACACGTCAAATTCTGCTGCCCTCAGGGGCCTTAACAACTCTAATCCATCTTCACTGGATTCCAGTCATTATACTATAATGGAGCATCTTCCATACACACACATCCACTTGCACACACACATTGCCAACACACATTGACAGTCAAACACATATACATGAGCATACAAAGACGCCTACAAAGACGCACACACACACACACACACACACACACACACACACACACACACACACACACACACACACACACATACATACACACACACAAACACACACACACACACACACATCCTAGGAAACCGGTGGATTTTTATCGTTATTTGTAATACTATTTCATGCGTTGCTTACATTTAAGCAATATGATTCTGGTTATCTTCTCTCCCAAATTCATTTTCTTACGCCATCAGTTTCGCATGTATAATGATAATTAAATCACTCTTCCTCCTCGTCCTCTTCTTCCTTTCCCTCTTCCTCCTCTTCCTCTCCCTTTTCTTCCTCCTCCTCCTCCTCTTCTCTTCCTCTTCCTTTCTTCTTTCTCCTCCTCTTCTTCATCCTCTTCCTCCTTTCTCTTTATCCTCGTCTTCTTCTTCTTTTTCCTCTTTCTCTTCCGTCCTCTTCTCTTCGTCTTTTTCCTCTTTCCTCTTCCTCTTCTCCTCCTCTTCCTTCTCCTCTTCTTCCTCTTTCTCCTTCTCCTATTCCTTTTTCTACCCTCCTCTTCCTCCTCCTCCTCTTCTTCCTCCTCTTTCTCTTCTTNTGATTCTGGTTATCCTCTCGCCCATTTTCATTTTCTTACGCCATCAGTTTCGTATGTATAATGATAATTAATTCACCCTTCCTCCTCGTCCTCTCCTTTCTTTTCCTCTTCCTCCTCTTCCTCTTCCTTTTCTTCCTCCTCCTCCTTTTCATCCTCCTCTTCCTCTTCCTTTCTTCTTTCTCCTCCTCTTCTTCATCCTCTTCCTCAATTCTCTTTATCCTCGTCTTCTTCTTCTTTTTCCTCTTTCTCTTCCGTCCTCTTCTCTTCGTCTTTTTCCTCTTTCCTCTTCCTCTTCTCCTCCTCTTCCTTCTCCTCTTCTTCCTCTTTCTCTTTCTCCTATTCATTTTTCTCCCCTCCTCTTCCTCCTCCTCCTCTTCTTCCTCCTCTTTCTCTTCTTCTTTCTCCTCTTCCTCCCCTCCTCCTTTTTTTTCTCCTCTGCTTAATCCATACGTTAGTTAAAGTATTGCGTTAACCACAGTGAACACTACTAATGTTTTGGGAGTTTCCCGTGGTTACCGCAGTGCGTTATCAACGTAAAGATTGTGCATACGACCACTAAATAGGACACTGACAGGAAATATTCTAATTTTTTTTTTCGGCCTTTCTTCTCAAAATTGATCTTTCTCGGCAATTTGGCAAAATCCGTACTGGCACACTTTTCGGATAGGATCAGTTCGAGCTCATATTCCTGTCCCTTATTGAAATAATGAATAGAAGAACAGACCTTGCCATTTGGCACCACATGTGCAATACATATGCGCATTAAATATTAAACAGTACCATGACATTTCAGGGACAATGTCATATTCCTTCCATTTACTGTCCTATCATCATCTTCTCTCCTCTCTTCCTTTCAGTCCAAACCTACTTCCTTATCTTAAGTTTTACCCCCTCTCCCTTTTCCCTCCCCTCTCCATTTTCCCTCCCCTCCCCCTTCTCATTTTTTTTCCAAACTACCATACCTGACCGGTCACGCAAGGAAACACATTCTTGGGATTATGGTCTCCCGCCATGCCGACTTTGCACGTGTCCGAGCCGTTGTCTATAACCACCGGAACGATATCATTTCCAGCCATGGTGACTTCTTTTCGGATAGCTGTGTAAGCCTTTCAATGAACTGTAACAAGAAAAAAAAAATAACATATCATTTCGGTAAAATAAAAAATCGGTTGTGAGAGATTCCGCATATTATTATTATTATGCAATTCTAGACAACTTTCACATATTTTATAAACGTGTCTTAGGGTTGCAAAAGGCGGATCGGCGTCAAAGACGTTCACAAAATCGTTAGGTATAGACTATAATGTAGTATTACCTGAGAGGGATTATTTACCTATAAAAAGAAAGAAATGATAGAAGCCAATAGTATTTTACAGAAAACCCGCTTGAATCGATTTGTATGGGAGGAAATGTTCACAAAGAATCACGATTAAGAACGGAGACGCATTTTATAATCTTACAGGTGTAGAGCTAGAACACCTAGATTTTAAATCTCGTGACACTACGCATCCATTTGTGCGAGAACTCTCGGTTGCCCCATTTTATTGCATATCCGCTCAACCCACCAGCTGATTCCTTTACTATCAGCCGAGCTAGTCCGTCGTGTGCTTCTCTAGGCAGGGCAGGGTGTAACGAGTTAAACTGACGCCAGCATCGCTCTTAGATAATAGTTACAGCAAGCAAACCCAGCTCTCATGCCACGAAGGTTAAGCAGGAGCATTTTGGTTTCGGTGGCGTCAAGAAAATTAATGCAAATCCATCTAGGCGAAGTAACAGAAGTTATATGTGACTGAATAAAATTGAATACGGTAGACAAAACAAACTGTCATGAATGATATAATGATATCAGTTCATATGCCTATTATATTGTGCAGTCCTATATTCGTTCAGTTCCCCTATACCACATCATATATCCGGTCTTTGACACAAAAAGTTGCTGTTCAACATGTTGTTGCCTTACCACTTACTGACAACGTTGCTGGGTCTAAATATTCACTTACAAAAACATACAGCGAAGGAATGGGCTACGTTTCAATAGACGTTCTTGTTAAGATCCGTTATTTGTATCAACATTCCGATCTATGTCATCGAGACACGGGGTGTTTTGTTGCCCTATCTTAATACCAATTAAGGACACAGCAGATAAAGTCCTTGTTGTGAAGAGGAAATACTTTGGATAAGTGGATCTAAGCACTGCACAGGCTGAGAATCAAAAATGTTCCAGCCACAAAAATGGTGTTGTGAGAAAAATTGAAGTGTAAGGTTCAGTGAATATGACCTAAAAGCAAATAGAACTTAATGTCACAACACTTTTAAGTTACCAACAAAACAGACAAATTAATGGTTCTGTGTTTGTGATAATATTGCAATATTAAGTACTATCAATAGGTATGTTTATCTCCAGAACATCACGTTTGCAGCTGATGAAACTTCTTGATTCTCAGCCAGAGATTTGCTGCACCAATTCCTTTAATAAGATTTCAGACTTACGGTTTGTTTTCAAGAGTTATTGCTAGAGCTCTCGGCACTGGATTCAGGTGGGGCCAAAAATACCACAAAAAAAAATCCAGGCTATAATAAAGTTTTGATATGACTACACAATGAAAGAGCATCGTAACAAATATTTACCGACACTAGCCGGCAGCTTTATGTTGTCATCAAGCTTCTGCATAACTCACATGTAAAAAAGTCAAAGCAGTAGGTGGCATACTTCTAATACTTACTAATAGCATAAAAGGAAGAAGCGAACTATCAAACATACCAGATCTAGAATACCGGTATGAGCTTACAGAGACTCGCTGCAAACTGCAGGAAGCGATGCTGAATGTTGCTAGAGATTCCATGCGTTTGTTTAACACCGATGTAATCCTGGCCTAGACCGAATAATATTCTTTTAGATGTATTACAAAATGCCTACCTTGCACCTGCCTTAACGGTATTGAGCTGCCGGAAGATCGACTAACATGCATAAGATGCACAGTACGCAGTCCTTCACATGCAAAACCAAACGCTCGTCACAGTGTCACGGATGAACGCTACACATCAATGAACTCACGGAAGGAAAGCGCTGCTCTGGCACACTTAGGGCAACGCCCTATCTCTAGTCATCATACACGACAGTCGTATTGGGATTTTCACAAGCGGCGTGAACTTACAGTAGGCTCTAAATCAATAATGCAGATAGTCTAGCCAGCGGTTTCAGATCTGTCCTGATGCCTGTGCAGAACAGTACTGATCTATCCTAGTGCGGGGTGTGGAGGAAAGCTAGGCGTGTTTGGCGTGAATGGCAATGATGCATTTAATTTTTATACAGTGCATGTGTGCTGGGTTTGATAAAGTATTCGGCCGCAATTTGCCACACTTCGTCGCCTCCATAGAGCATGTGAGAAAAGGGGGGGNNGGGGGGGGGGGGGTCATTGGGGACCCGACGTCAGGGGGTAGATCAATTCAAGGAAGTAGCCCTATAATATTATAATCACAAATATAAGACCGTAATATGGAATTACGAGGGTTGCAGAAAGGGGGGGGGCAGAGCGAGGGGCTGAAGGATCGCCAGATACTTGCTAGGGAAAGGAGAAGAGAGGGGTAGGACTAGTAGTAGGAGGGGGAAAGTACTGTAATATTATGTCTCCTGCTGACAGTGGCGTTTACGAGGTGGGTGCTACCAAGCTTGCATCCCAATAAATAAGGTCCAGCAGCCTGAGATGACTGATTTACATCACAGCTATAAGAGCGTCGCCCTCGTCAGCTATCACTGTGACCTTCCACCCCAGTCAATCCCCTCCACTACTGAAGCCGAACTCTTTGCTATGCATTTGCTGGATAAGAAGATAGATGTGCTGTGTGAATCATAGTACATTGAAAGGGGAACGTTGGCGGAATGTTATTTTAGAAATCCGGAAGAGATGAAGGGTACAACAAATGTATTGGATTCACTCAAAATAACAGAGAGAGAGAGAGAGAGAGAGTGAATGATGGAAGAGTGGTCTGGATAAAAGAGTGAATGAATTGATTGTTAAGAATATAATTGCTGTATTGCTCATTAACAACTGGATGTTGTCTGAGATGAATAAACCTATTGTTATTGTTATTGTTATTGTCACACATGTTGCAGGGCTTAGAACTGTTATATCAGGCTCTGTATATGATAGAGGCCATCAAATATCAACTCTTTGTTTGTTGCATGCATATTAAAAAAAAAAAAAATCAATCCTGTACACACAAAAATATAGTTTTATAGGCAAGTAGTCTGTAATTGTGGATAGATAAGAGTTTTTTTAGGTAGAAACGGATTAACATGGCTTTTATAGTGAGGAGTTGCTTTTCAGTAACGATTTTTTCAGAATGCTTTGCATTGTATGGAGGTGATTCCCTGCTATTTCAAACAACGATATCTCGGGTTAGACTACTGTGTTTTTGGGTCTAAACACATTAAGCTTTCGTATCATATTAGTAACTTGATCTTGTCAAAAGGAAACTTAAAGGGAGAGGGGTAGACAATTGCTTCACAGCCTAAACAAATCCGCATTAACTTTTAAAAACTCTAAAGCGCGTACACTTTCCCTCCGCGTGACCGTTTGTGAGAAAACACCGCTAAAATGTCGGGATTTTCAACCTTTTTATGTCGCCTTTACTCTTCTGCGAGAAAAGCTAGCAGACGACTGATGCTGACGTATGAGAAAACTGTCTGGACTAATCGTCTGCTAACCCATCTCGCTTTTTTGGCGTCATGTAGCACGAGTAATGGCGGCAGGCTTAGGGCGAAAGTCCGGACATTTCTGAGGTGTTTTCTCAGAAACTGTCGGGAGAAGTGAAAAATATTCGCCTTTTAAGTTTTACGTAAAAATAATGTGGAGTTTTTAGGCCGTGAAGTAAATGGCCATTTAAGTTTCATTTTTACAAACTGCAAGGCGTCTTTTCGACACTGAGCCGCCAGTGGCTGTATGCATAATCTTTAAGTTAGTTAAGACGAAACGTCGACTACTTTTAATAAATTCATTTTACATTTGTCAAAAAGTTTTGTGTCATTGGGCAGTATCATATTTAGTTTTAAGTTAGTTAACTTACTGCGGTAACCATGGCAACTCCCTAAACATTAGTAGCGTTCACTGAAATAAACGTAATATATTAATTAATGCAAAGATTATGAATACGACCACAGATACAGCACTGGAATGGCTAAGGATGAGGAGAGAACATGGGTTGGTGGGTGGTGGAGGAAGGATTAATCCAAAAGAGAAGTCCTTTTGCTCGAAAGTGACAATGTGGAGGAGTGAAGAAGAGAAGTAAAGAGGAGACAGAGGCAGGAACCTACATAAGAAAGTTTTCATCGAGCCGCCTATGTTGTATTGGTAGTGTGTAGTCTGTGCTCCTAGCTTATGACGATTTAATGTGTACTGTATTCAATCAAATTTAAAGGGGTAAGCGGCCATTGCAACCTGGTGGCTGGTTGACTCATCAAACATCCTACACTTCATTCCCCTCATTCCGAGTCTGTCGCTCTTAAAATTGTAAACAAGTCCTTTGGCCCAGTTTAAAAGTGTCATAAAATTAGGCTCAATACGTGCCTGTGCAAGAATAATAATTTTAATAAATTATGTGCAGAGATATTATTATTGTGCAATCACGCCATTCAGTTTTCTTTTTTCCCCTCTCTCTTTCTCTTTCTCTCTTTCCCTCTCTCTTTCTCTCTCTTTCTCTTTCTCTCGGACTTTACGCATTATTTTTGGTAATAAGGTAATTCATTCAACCGTCCTTCGTCAAAATGAGGGAAGGGGGAGACATTAGAAAGAGCCCTCTTATTGCCAATGTATTACTGTGTGTTGTACGCTTATATATCCGGCTGTTGTGTGCGTCTTCAGTAGCTGAACTTAATAAATATATGCTACACATTCCTTTTCTCCTCCATCCTCTCTCTCTCTCTCTCTCTCTCTCTCTCTCTCTCTCTCTCTCTCTCCTTTCTCCATAATTTTTGGTAACTAGTTCAATTGTCCTCTATCCAAATGGAGAATGGAGAGGAACTGTCCCATTGCCAATGTATTATGCGTTGCTCATCCATATTTCACGACTCTGCCATGTTATGACAAAAAGGCACACATGGACTATAAATCACAGGGCATATGTGCCTGTTTGTCATAAGACGCACAGCTGTGGTCTAAGTTTTCAGCAACTAAACTTGATACACATACACTAAAAAATTTCCCCCTTTCTTCTTCCCCTCTCTCTCTCTCTCTCTCTCTCTCTCTCTCTCTCTNTCTCTCTCTCTCTCTCTCTCTCTCCCTCTCTCTCTCTCTCTCGCTCTCTCTCTCTCTCTCTTTCTCTCTCTCTTTTTCAATCTCTCTGCATTCCTATGTCCGTATCTTTCTCGTTGTCGCTAATCACTAACGGTTTCTCTGTTTTCATATTATATCCACTATTCATTAACGTGAAGGCACTCAGATTGATTTAGCTGGAGAAGGGGTGAGGAGAGGCAGATGAGAGAAAGAGGGCTCGTGCCTCTTGACGATCATCATCACAATGGTGGATAAAAAAAAGAAAACAAACCAAGGATTACATTGTGAAAATTCAAAGGCCCTTCCGCTTCTTCTTTCTTTCCCTCTTCACCCCCTCCCGCCACCCGCGCCCTTAAAATGTTTCTGCCTGCGACAGTGTGTTAAAAAAAACACGAACGTCATCACAGGTCGTGGACATCCTGTGCAAACAGTACCTCTACCCCACTATCAACTGCATCTGTTTTCCCAGAGCGTCCAAAATATCTTCCTAATCCTTTGACGCATTTCACGACTCTCTAGGTGACAGAAACAAAATATGTTTCATTTGCAAACAGCGTTTTTTTATCAGACTGTTTACAAAGATCTCTTGCTCTGTGTGATTATGTGTGTCTGTCTACATATCTTAACTTAGCTAATTCAAACGGCAGTTGTTAGCACGCTTTAAATAGTTGAGATAACAGTCGTTATCTGGGAGCTTGCGCATTAACCATGGGATCTCTTACCATCATATGAATTAACATTGATGCATCGGTGCTGAGTGCATTCTTGGTAGCATTCAATACGCGGAGTTAACTCTTACGATAGTAAGAGACGTAAGCTCTCAAGTTTGCAGGAGTCTAATTGGTCAAAAAAAAATTGGACTATCAGAGTCAATATTAGCAGAGTAAAAAATAATCGTGTAACATGATACCACACCGCAAAAGTGGGGAAATTCATTCCTGAATTTATAAAACAATGATTGTTGCAGGCCATGTTTCCCAGTGGCTTCAGCGGATTTTATTTCTTCAGGCCTGTAGTCTGCGAAAGAAGGCCAGAATTTCAACCCCTTCTCATCTAAATTAAAATTTGAATAATCTAAATGGAGGACCCCTCTTTCAGACAGCATATAATTTGAGCACAGTGCAGTGGTGGCACCAGACCTGCGGACTAGCCTTGGCCATCTCGGAATGTCCCTGTGGTTCGAGGAGAAACTTTTATTAAATGGCTCCAAGAGGCTTTTACACTATGGCTCCTGCAACCTCAAACATCTTAAACCTATTCTTCTTCATGAAGATAACGCTTTTGTATTGCTACATATCAGTTTGCAGCGTTGAGACTACCAAGACCTCAAGATCTTTTATTTGGGTTGAGTTATGGCTACCATCGGAGCAACTACCACACAATAACCATCGTCACCATCACTATTAACGGTACCATTCACAATGCGCCAAGACCTTCATCTTTATCAAAACCACTTCCACTAGTACCATCACAATCACTACCATCGCCATTCACCATCATTACTACCATCAGAATACATATTATTGTTTTAGAAATCCAGCTTGATCCAGCTTGGATAAAATATATGTATAAATAAGTACGTCTTCCAGTATAATCTTTTATCAACATCACGAACACTTCATTCATCATTAATGTCGCTAGAACAAATACCACTACTACAACAACATCATTATGGCTACCATCATCACCACTATGATCAACAGCATCAACATTACCAAAACTGCCATCATCATCACCATCATCTTCATCCTCGCAGTACGACCATCACCATTGCCATCATCATAACTAAAATCACAATAAGAACAGCAAGAAAACCAATATCACAACAACAACAACAACAACAACAACAACAACAACAGCAACAACGACAACAACCGTCTCAAGTGTCTGTATAATCAAATCATCCATCGAAAGTAGTCAAAATGTAATGGAAAATTTATTGCGTGAGCATTCAGTGAAATTATCAACAAATAAATCAACAAGGGCGATATATAAACCACTACGAGATCTGATTAGTGCACATTGATAAACTAAGTAATGGAGACCGAAACCGATATCAAAATTCACTCGGTTTGGACTATTTACAGTGGAAGTTTACGCATTTCATCTTTACAGTTGAACTTCAAGCAATTCATTTTCCACAGAAGCCCTGAAAATAAAATGCGTGAAGTTCCACGGTATACAGCGGATCCATTGTAAATAGTGGGTCAGTTGTAATTAGTGGATCCACTGTAAATAGTGGGTCTATTGTAATTAGTGGATCCACTGTAAATAGTAAGTCTATTGTAATTAGTGGATCCATTGTAAATAGTGGGTCAATTGTAATTAGTGGATCCACTGTAAATAATGGGTCTATTGTAATTAGTGGATCCATTGTAAATAGTGGGTCTACTGTAATTAGTGGATCCACTGTAAATAGTGGGTCTATTGTAATTAGGGGATCCATTGTAAATAGTGGGTCTACTGTAATTAGTGGATCCACTGTAAATAGTAAGTCTATTGTAATTAGTGGATCCACTATAAATAGTGGGTCTATTGTAATTAGTGGATCCATTGTAAATAGTGGGTCTATTGTAATTAGTGGATCCACTGTAAATAGTGGGTCTATTATAATAAGTGGATCCACTGTAAATAGTAGGTCTATTGCAATTAGTGGATCCACTATAAATAGTGGGTCTATTGTAATTAGTGGATCCATTGTAAATAGTGGGTCTATTGTAATTAGTGGATCCATTGTTAATAGTGGGTCTATTGTAATTAGTGGATCCACTGTAAATAGTGGGTCTACTGTAATTAGTGGATCCACTGTAAATAGTGAGTTCACTGTTAATGGCAGATCTACTGTATGTAATGGACCCACCGTAAATAGTGGATCCCCGGTAAAATATAGGATCCATTGTAAGTAGTTGGTATAATGTAGCAGTTAAGGCATAGATCAACGAATACACCGTTGTTTTTTTTTTTCAAGTACGTGAGATTCGAGGCTGGGAGGACCCACTGTATTAACGCATAACAGAATAAGGCAGAAAGGAACAGACCGTTACAGAATAAGGTAGGAAGAGAGAGCAGACCGTAAAAGAATAAGGCAGAAAGAAGGAGTAGACCATAACAGATTGAGGCAAAAGGAAAGAGTAGGCCGTAGCAGAATAAGGCAAAAGAAAGAGCAGATCGTAACAGAATAAGGAAGAAAGAAAGAGTAGACTAACAAAATAAGGCAAAAAGAAAGAATAGCCCGTAACAGAGTAAGGCAGAAAGTCTAAATACGTTCCTCCAACAAGAAGTTTTTCATAACGTCCTCCGGATTTACATTACAGGAAATTCTGCAGTAGATTTCAGTGATTTAAGAGACAACCGCATGTATGTACAGATCAACAATGCTTACGTTCTCTCGATTGTTTGGAACTGGCCATACGTAGAAGGAAGATTATTCAAGATGATTTCTAGATCCACATTTACAAAACATGCGTTATGTTCAACGATCGGTAGGTAGAGTACAGTGGTTGCCGAAAAACAATCGCAAGAGAAAAGGAAACGTAGGAGAGCCTAACAACTCCTGCACAGGAGCGCCACTTTTGGCATTACCGGATTCTTGATATCAATCAAAATGCCCCATTCTGCTGGCAAGAGACACGATATCCAGGCATGAGGCGTAACTACTATTTTTTCTTTTTTTCATCGGCGTTTTTGGCTAAGGAGTCCAAATTTGGCCAGCGCTGTGTAGCTCAAGATCTATCTGCCTATGTCTATCCATATATTATTATGGTACAGCCTTTCGGTCTGCAGCAAATGGGTTTCAGATCTACCCTACTTATTCTGGAAGAAAATATGCAGTAACAAAGTTGTGTATCATAAGTGTAATCATAATTTATACAATAAACAGTGCCGTAAAAATTCACATAGTTTTACAAACAATCAAAATATCGTTAGAATGATATGTCATTAAGATAAAATCAATATGAGACAGCCAGATGAAAATAAGTCTTTATTCGATAAAGATCCCCCTGGGCGCTGGCCGCCCTCTATTCTCCAATTTCAATTAAATATTTTTGGGAGGATTTTATTTAATTCAAGATATTTTAAATTCCGCCGCAGAATTTTCAATTTAAAGAATTTAAAAAAGACATTATTTTTAACCCATCGGATAATTGGTAAACCAAGCTTGATTTGGCCAGTATCGACAAAGGGCTTATTTCGTCTGGCTGTTATCACAAACTTCTTGGTAATTAAGAAACAATAAAAGCTTAAATGTTTCATTGGTGAGCACAAAGGCAAAAATCTCATTAAAAATCAAATCTCATTACATGTTATCAGCGTGATATTCCCATGTATGACCATAGTATCAAATTGAGAGCTTGTGCGTTAACGTTGGGATCTCTTACCATCATAAAAATTGCTTTAATAGATTGGTATAATCCTTAGTAGCATCCAACATGCAGAGTTAATGTAAGAATTACGATGGTAAGAGATCCCTTGGTTAATGCGCAAGCTCTCATCTCTTGCGCACAGTAGTGAGCGCTCTAGGCACCAAATGCACAATGTTGTCCAACTTTGCGCGCTGGCCGCCGTACGAAAATCCCCCAAAACATCAGTGATGTTCCCCTAAATTACCAACAGCACAGTGAAAGACAACATTGTACAGACAGTCATAAATTTTTGGCAGAGGTGCTACATACTTTATACTATTTAACAACTTTGTATAATGGGGCACAGCCGAGAATGCAGCAATATCATACACAGCATGGTATTCGGCTTTATACATCAGTTTACATTGTACCTGCAACGAGTTCGCTGAATGATGTTCATTTTGATACGCCATATTTGCTCATGTTCAGGCTCACTATGTTTATTAGGTGTTGTACTCATCCATGCTCACCATGGTACTGTGCAGGTTGCAAGAAGTGGCCATGCGCATAACCATTTGTGAACTTTCGCACTGTGGTAACCACGGGAAACACCTAGAGCATAACAGTGCGCAAATTAACGCAAGGGTTATGCAAAAGGCCACTGATCATTGTCCTTATCTTTGCGCTAAGGTTATAACTATATATTGGGGTGAATTTGCTAAGTTGTTTTACTTTTCAGGATGATATAATTTTCGAGAATTTTGCGAGTGGAGCTTGACTTGCGAAAATTACTGCCCGTGAAAAAGAGGTTTCGTTAAAAACGGTTTAAAGGGCTTACTACAAGTAAGTGGTTCTTGTTACTGCTCCCTCATTATTTGGACATTACCGATTATCGTACCTTTTTTCTTTATTAGGTCGGTAAGAAGGAGGACTGCCAGTTTGGCACTCCTGTATCATCACGTAGGACTACTCTATACTTCTGCACTCATACATACATGAGAAAACCTGCTCCGACTTTTCTCAAAAATTGGATCATCGTGACAAAATCACTTCTACAGTATCTATGAGACATAATTATTGGGTATGGAATTCTGATATAGGAGTGAAAATCTATCGTAAGTATGTTCTGAAAAGTATAGCTGGGGTATGGGTGTATTTTGATATGAATGCAGATGTAAGGTCGATGTAGGGCCCATACGCTGTACTTCAGGAACTCTCTATTGTCCTCTCGTTCCAAACTGATCTCAGTGAGTTTCGAATTCACCCTGAAACATGTATTATGAGGTCTAGTGTTTCTTTTTCTTTTGTTTTTGTGTGTGAGTCAGTGCCATATCAGGGCATTACAAATCTACTGAGTTCGCTATCAGATAGGCTCGCATTTTGAGAGCGGGTTTTTGTTCATGCCAAAGATCCCTTTTAAATCTTTAATCAACATTCCTTTATTCCAAAGAGTTGGATACTTCATACTCTACATATTTTATTCGGCGTCTCCCTCAAGTAATATACATAATAAACTTTGTAAAATATGTACTTTACATCACTCATTTGCAAGTATATATATTAGTCTTGATAGATGTCCTAAAGAACATTCTGGTTACAGAAAAAAAGTCCCATAATTATGAGATTGTCGTGTTACTGAAAAATTCAGTCATTTGCAGTGGGCAAATTAGGGCGCCACTGTGGCCATTTTTTTTTTTTGCGCAGTTATGTCGCTCTTGTTTAAGAGATCTCCTTTTAAAAGTCAGTAAGTAAAACTTATCATTAGAGAATGCAATTCGTTGAAAAACATTGGCATTTCAAAATCCTAAAGGAAAAGCCGGCTACAAGATGGTACATATTCGTTTGTACATACTTTACAGCCATTTTCATAAAGTTATACCCATATTCATTTATCTAAATAATTTACACAAACATGCGAATAATTTTAGACAAAAGGACAACACTGAAATGTTTTTTTATATCCCTGATCTTCTTCATTTGAGGTACATGTATTTTTTTGAGTGTTTGAGTGTCTCCGAATATGATAAATCGCCTCAGGGGACAAGAAATAGCACGAAATAACCAAATAAAAATTTCTCATGATGAACTAAATATGGGCATACAGTCATAAATAACAATTGTAACTTTGATTTTTGTTTTGTAACTTATCAATAAATTAAATCTTTTGCCAGCAACAGATAATCCCTACAGTATTTGGACATTATCGATAATAGTATATTTTTTTTTTCAGTACAGTGCCAATATATTTTCCATATAGGGCCTTCATTTTGTGAACTGTGAAATGGTTTTCGTGACTGCCATTTTTATGGCAATACATTAAAAACTTGGATTGGCAGCCAACTTCCTGTTGGGCAGTGTGCTTCGTCTTTACAGGCCATCGAAAGACTCATTACCTAGACATAAGTGGAGGAAGCATGTAGAAAGTTTGTCAGATTTCCCTCACAGCCTGGTGTTGCTGCCTGCGTCACTGATGTGACCATTTCCTAAAGATTCTTTGGAGTAATCCGGCGAATCGACGCTGATCCCATTCACTTCCTCTTTAGGGACGATGATCTCCGGCATATGGCAATCTTCCTCCTGTTAGAGTATACACAACACAAAGATTGATGACTTATAAGCACTGACGATTTTCGATCATTAATCCAGAGATTCAGGTATAAAAATGTCACCTGTATCTGACATGAGAGTGTGCAATTTTAAATAGTCCCTATAAAATCACAAAACTAGCCATGGAGAAGGCACAAAGGGGCTGGATTGTAATTTTGAAGGCTTAGATAGATGCAAATACTTTTGTAGACTCAGAATAGAGGAAGTTTTGCCACTCTGGTGTAAACTGTTGTTGTCGGTAAGTGCGTACTGTAATCTTGTTTACTGTGTGTAAAGACCTTAAATCTTAGGTCGTTTTGTTTGCTGACAAAGTTCTCAAAATCTAACTGATCTAGGGGCATATGTCTTTGTGATACAATTTGGAAGAAGGGCTAAATAATATCGTAAGTATTATGGCTCAGGACATTTTAATAAGTAAGTGAGAAGTGTAGAAGCTGGCATAGCTAGCAGTGGAAAAAAAGCATTGGCATCGTCATACATTCACGATTAGTTGTTGAGTGAACAGAGAGAGCTTGCAAGCGTAACAAACACAACACTGCTGAAGAGAGGGCGTCTTATTTTTTTCCCCATTAGTTTTTAATGTAGCGGAAATTATCAATACTTACTGTTAAATTTTTGTAATTAACTACAAAGGTGTTACTCTTGCCAAAAAAAGAAAAAAAATTAGCCACTGGACTCGTTATAAAGTAGAAGTAGCGAGTATTGTTGTTGATAAATTTGGACATTAACCCTTTAGCTACATCATGTTTTCCAAGTGCTACTGTCACCAAATTACTATGAGCTCATTAACCTGTATAAATGAACAGGTTATTATATAGGAAATAGGTAGTATGGACAACTGGACATGCCGGATAAGACAACGAAAATGCTACCTCCATGAAATAGCCGAACATCTACCAGCTGTTTGTAACAAAGAGTAAGGAGTAGCAAAGGGTTTACGTTTTGTCTCTGAGTTTCGAGACGAATTCTTGAACTTCACCGTTTTCGGCATCTTATCATTAACAATGACAGACAGGCTTGGTGACTACTAATTATTTAATATTAGAAACGTTACATTGTTGCTGATACTGATGATGGTGATGTTCATAATAATCAGAAAAAGAAAAAGAAGAAGAATGATGTTGTTGATGATGATGATCAGGATGATGATGATGATGACAGTGATAAAGATGACGACAACAAGGGGAGAGAAAAGAAAGGCGATGATAATGAGGATTATTTACCGGTTGAAGTTTGCCTTTGAAGAAATGATCCAGAACACCAGCGCCAACAGAGTCACCCCACACGTTGATGGCGGTTCGAAAACGGTCCCTGTAGGTCAGACAATGAGATGTAATGTGCGGTGGCTCACTTTGTTTGTTTGTTTGTCTGTTTGTTTGTTTGGTTGTTTGTTTTTCTGTTTGTTTGGTTGTTTGTTTGTCTGTTTGTTGGTTGGTTGGTTAGTTTGTTATTTGTTTGTTTGTTTTTTTCTATCCTTGTTTGCTTGTTTGTTTGTTTGTTTGTTTTTGTTTGTTTGTTTGTTTGTTTATTTGTTTGTTTGTTTGTTTGTATGAGTGAGAGTAAATGCCCCTTCTAGGCTGTAATGGTCATTTCAGAAACGAGAGTTGAACCCCTATCAGGCCGTCGATAAGTGCAAGTCTTTGAGACACTGACATATACCCNTTTGTTTGTTTGTTTGTTTGTTTGTATGAGTGAGAGTGAATGTCCCTTCTAGGCTGTAATGGTCATTTCAGAAACGAGAGTTGAACCCCTATCAGGCCGTCGATAAGTGCAAGTCTTTGAGACACTGACATATACCCAAGAAGAAGCCTGCAACGAGCGCTAGTGGGATTCGATCCCACGACCTTTCGCACCGAAAGGCAAGTGCTCAACGATCTAGTCATACCACCAAACAGAGACTTCTTCAGCATAATGATGTGTTAGCTTTATAACATTGTGACTACACCTCGATTAATGAGGCGAACAGGTTTAGTGTTGGTAAAATAACCAATTTTCTATCGCTTCCAATAAATACTTACAGCCTATAGGATGCTCTAAGATAGTGACTAAAGGGGAAACCAATAATTATAATCCTACTTTAGACTAGATTATGATTGTGATCACTTGCACTAAATGTAACAGTGCATGTTGACGATGAAAGCCTCGGATTACATTTTAGATATCTGGCCAGGCTCGCAATGGATGTGAACTCCTTCACAACATTAGTGTTAATGTATAGGCCTACATGTATACACGCTTATGCCAAATCTCATCCTTTTTGTGTTTCCAACGACCTACTAGGTACTTTGTGATCACAGCTCTATCTCGCAATGTTCCTATTTCTATAACTAATCAAATCACAGTCTCAGGAATCGGGGATAATAAGTCCAAAAACTGAATTTGAATTCAAAATAGGCTTTAAAAATTCACCATCATAATACTATTATAGTCACGTGGAGATAACGTGCTGGACAGGAACTTACAGGAACCAATCGATGGAGAGGATGAGGGTGACGTCTTCAGTGGGCAGTCCCACGGCTGTCAACACAATCACCATTGTGACCAATCCGGCTTGAGGAACTCCAGCCGCACCAATAGCAGCCGCTGTTGCAGTTAAGCTGTGGAGTGTAGGAGTGCAGAACAAATCAACAAATCGCCTCGCTCATTCCACATTCGCAGAACATATTTTGAGGTTTTGAGAAATTCAGGGTTTTCAGTCTGTTACTCAAAGGAGAACAATGGGGCAGATGTGTGTTAGCTTGTAAAACTGTGATTTAAAACACTACATTTGTTTCAATACGAAAAAGAGGATATGGAAGATCATAATAATAAACACAACTCAGATCATCACAAGATGACGTAGACGAATGTGGAATGAGCGTGACGATATGTTGAGCAAGCTTTTGTATTTTAATGGCTGAAGATAAAGGCCAGTGAACAGATACATTACTTTTACTGTATATGCCAACAACACTGAGAAATTCAACACTGAAAAAAAAAAAACCATTTCCGCGTGCGTCTCAGATTTCTAGAACGTATTACCTAAAATTATAATTTTTATTGAAAAATAATTGACTTTCTCGTGTGTTTCGAACTTCTGTTGAGGATACCACCGCCTGTATGGCCGAGTGCAGAAAAGTTATCCTGATATAAACTTACACGTCACTCCACAAGAAATATGGCACTGAACACAGATGATACGACCTTTAAAGAGTAAATGTAGGCCTACATTTTGGAATATTTTTCCCCTTGTTGTTGCTACGGTATTACTTTTGGTTGTTTTGGACATGCTGGCACTGTCGTCATCGCCTTGACTGACGATGCTGACGATGAGGTGATGATGACGATGATAATGATGATGATGATGATAATGATGATGATGATAATAATCGTAAAGAAGAACACCGTACAGACACAAAAGTCTGATAGTTAAATTCCTGTCTGTTTGAATTTCAGTTGGATGTTCGCAGAACGACTGGTGACCTGCGCTATTTCACAACAGTGATGCAGATGATGACGCACATTCCGATGATGATGATGATGAAGATAATGATAATGATGATGGTGACGGTGATGATGTTGTTCTGCGTTTTCCTTACCTTACGATGATGACGTCGGCGACACTCAAATCCATGCCGTTGACTTGAGCGATGAATATGCACGCAACGGCTTCATATAGCGCAGTGCCGTCCATGTTAATAGTAGCACCTACAGGGGCCACGAACCGAACGATGTTTATGTCGACATTATTCTTGTCTACCAGACACTCCATTGTCACTGGCAGGGTGGCTGAGCTGAGGATATCACGGAAAATTTACAATATTCAAGATTCAAGATTCAATGCCTGGGTGATTCAGTTGAGGACCTACGCCAAGAAAATTTAAAAAAGGAATAAAGATTCAGTGACGGGGTGGTTGAGCTTAGACACATCAGGGAATATTCATGGATCAAAATTCACAGGCGGCGTGGATGAGCTGAGGATACCAAGGTACATTACAAGAGGATACCAGGCAATATACAAGATTCAAAATTCAAGTGGCAGTGTGGCTGAGCTGTTGACATCAGGAATATACGAGATTCAATATTCAAGATTCAAGATTCAGTGGTAGGATGGCTGGGCTAAGGATATCAGTAATATACAAGCTTCGAAATTCAAAATTCAGTGCCAGGATGGTTGTGCTGAAGATTCCAGGAAAACAAGATTCAAAAGTCAAGTATCAAAATTCAATAGCAGGGTGACTGAAGGTGTGAAGATGCCAGTAGCACCTGGCATAACAATATTCGATTTTAAATAATCCCTACAAAATCAATAACCTGGCCATGGGGAGGGGTGAAAAGGGGTTGGATTTTAATTTCAAAGGCTTTGATAGATGCCAATACATTTGTAGATCCAGAACAGGTAAGGTTTAACCACTTAAGTATAATATTTGTGGCTGTTGCTAGGTGGGTAAGGCAACCCTGTTTACTGAATGAAAAGGCCTAAAATATTAGGTAGCCTGCTTCACTGCCTAGGTTCTCAAAGTTTAATTGGTTTAGGGCATTTTTCTTTGTGTCAAAATTTAGAGGTAGAGCTAAACAACATGTTTGGAAATTATTTTGGTATGGGACCCCTGGATAAGTTAATGAGAGGTGTAAAACCTTATATAGCCAACTGTGAATAAAGCATTGGCATCTTCATACCTGAAATAAGGACTCCTGAAATTTACAAGATTCAGTATTCAGGATTTAAGATTCAGTGGGAGGATGGCCGAGTTGAAGACACCAGGATATATAAAAGATTCAAAATTCAAGAGAAAGAAAAGGAGAAAAGGAAGATAAAAGTGCAGGGTGTTAAAGAAAGGCAGTTACACAGTTTGTCAGCAAAAGTATTTGTCCGTGTTCACGAAAAATGCCATATTCCAGAAATTACGTAAATACAAATTTTGGTATAATTATATTTCAAATTTGGATGGTCAGTTCTTATGACTATCGGAATTCATGTTAAACATAGACCTTATAACGGAAAGGGCCTTTGCATGCTAATAAAATGGTTGCTTTAAATTCTGCTCGTCTCCAAACCTTGTGTGTGTGTGTGTGTGTGTGTGTGTGTGTGTGTGTGTGTGTGTGTGTGTGCGTGCGTGCGTGCGTGTGCGCGTGCGTGCGTGCGTACGTGCGTGTGTATGTGTGTGTGTGTGTGTGTGTGTGTGTGGTTATGTGTTAGCGATTGTGATTGTGTGTGTGCGTTTGTGTGTGTGCATGTGTGTGTGTGTGTGTGTGTGTGTGTGTGTATGTGTGTGTGTGTGTGTGTGTGTGTGAAAAATACGCCCTTAAGGTCAAGAGTGCCATAAATAATTACAATAACAATAATTTTTGCAATGGAGGTAGTGCGGCGATCTGACCGACGGGAGATAACAATGAAAATGCCAAGAACTCAGTAATTACAGCGGTTGCTTCCCTTTTATTAAGGTAGGTAATTGTCATGACTCGCAAGCTGATACTCCATCTAAAATTCCAGGATCGGCATCTGCCACCACAACCACACTAAAAGTTTCTGGCTTCTTTCCCACTTTGTACCAAACTTATTAAAACCGGCTCGTGACTTTCAAATAATTCTGCTAACAGACCAGTCAATTCGCTACCTCCATCAAATCATCACATCCTTTGATAGAATTATCATTTTCATACAACCATTCCTTAATGTTCTTTATCTAAGGAAATTTATTTTGGGTTGTTTGAAGGTCTCTGAACACGGCAAACCCACTCTCCCATTCCGTCCCAAGGGAGACCAAGCACAAACACAATGCCAAATAAGCAAAGAAGGTCACTGTTATAGTCTACTCCAGATAATTGCAAATTCTGATAATCACAACACTTTCCACATCCAAAAGTACCTTATCTTCCAAAGTAACCGGATAATCGCAAACTCATTATAACCGTGCGTATAATTACATTAGTACGAGTCAATGCCATTCTCTGACTACTAACCTGGATGCTGTACCCCAGGCTGTCATGATTGCTCTGAGCATGCCCAGTGCAAATTTGAACGGATTCTTCCTGACGAAAATCAGATAGATCAGAGGAAGACAGATGAGGCCGTGGATTGCCAGCCCTCCCAGGACCGTGCCCATGTACTTTCCCAGATCTTCCAAAACAGTGCCGATGTCGTCAGTGTCTATAAACTTTGCGGCAATAAGGAACATGATGCCGATGGGTGTGTACCTGAAATTATTAGAAATTCTTGTGAATAGTCAGAAATTTGGAGTCTGGGAGAGAGACACTAATAATGATCTCAATACGTGAGTATCTGAAATAATGTCGTTGTAGGTTTGTGACACCTATTAGAAGGGCAAATCACTCATAGTGTACAAGCCAATTAATCCGCTAATCTATAAAATCCCCCTTTTTGGGGGCCCTGCCAGCCAGTGTTAGGGTGTAGAAATGTGTAAAATGACCTGTGATCTAAATAAAGCATCCAATTTTAAAGTTCCAGGTACAATTTGAGCCTTCTAGATAAAAAAATAAAATGTGTAGACCTATGTATTCGCACGCGGTCAAAACCAGCCAAGTGAAAATTTGGGGACCAAATCAGAATTTGAGGTGATCTTTTTCAAAAGACATTTGTGAAAAATTTTGGGAGTTGAACCCCCTTTTTCTTCCCGTTAAAAGATCGGGCAAAAGAAGTACTTTAACCTCCACGGAAGAATTTTCCCCAAATCACAGTGGTATATTTAGAATAACGCAAAATGTTAATAGGGCCAAAAGAAGAAAAAACAATAGGTGTCAAAGACCCGTAACAGATTTGGAATCTCAAGGGACGGTAATCTGGTGTTTGTATTGTGGTGAAATGAACTGCTTGGTTACCTTTCTTGATAAAGCAAAAAATATTATTATAGTGGATCTCTGATCACACATCCGCCCTTCGGACCAAGCTACGGAGGATGTGTAATCAAAATTTTCGTGTTATCCAGGGTGCGCTTTATAATGATATGAAATAAGGTACATGTGTTTGGGACAAGAATTATTGAATGGGAGTGTGCTGTGCAAGGGATTGTGTTAAGCATTGGTTGTGTTAACAGACACAGGGTGAGAAGAGAAGAAAAAGAAATAACAGGTAATAAAAAAGAGTCAGTTTAGTAAGTTTTAGTAGACTATCAAGGTATGTGATGTAGTGAAGAGAGAAGACAAACAGGAAAGAGGATAGAAGTGATATAGAGGAAATAAGAGTGGAAAGGAGTGGTGAGGACAGAAGACAGGAAAAAACAGATATTTGAGGAAAGGAGTGATGAGTAGCGAAGACGAGAAGGAGTAGCAGAGAAGAGAGACAATGACAAAATAATAGACGAGAAAAGTGTTTATGAGAGAAGAAGGGAAGAAAGCGAAACAAAGATATTAGAGTAGAAGCGTGGTGAATAGAGAAAAAGAGAGAGAGAGAGAGAGAGAATAGACGTAAACATCCAGAGAAGAGAAAAGAAGAAAGACGCTGACGTACGACTGGAGAATAATAATGAGGAAAACCGAGAGAAGAAGAAAAGACATGAGACGAGAGAAATGGTCAGGGGAGAAAGGCAGGAAAAATAGAAAAAAAAATTACCTAATAAATGAAGGTGGTAGAGGTAACGAAACCAATGACCAACAGAAGAAAAAGAAAATTACCAAATAACCAGCTTGATAAGGACCATGGTAGCAGCATTGAGGGAATCAAAGAAGGCTTTGAGAGGTTTCCCATCCTCCTTCAGATGGTTGATGACGATTCCCATGGCGATAGAGAAGACCACAATGCCCAGAACGTTCATACCTCTCTTGGTTACCTGGGTGGGTTTCTCCACAACTGGAAAATGGATGGATGGATGAATGGATGGATGGATGGATGGATCGAAGAAAGAAAGAAAGAAAGAAAGAAAGAAAGAAAGAAAGAAAGAAAGAGAGAAAGAATGAGAGAAAGAAAGAAAGGAAGAAAGAAAGGAAGAAAGAAAGAACGAAAGAAAGAAAGAAAGAACGGAAAGGAAGGGAAGAAGGAGGAGGAAAAAGAATTTATGGTGGCAGAAAGGGATGGATGGATGGATGGATGGATGGATGGATGGATGGATGGATGGATGGATGGAAGAAAGAAAGAAACAAACAAACAAAAGCGGAAGGGAGAGAGGAAAGGAAGGAGGGGGAAGAAGAAATTACAGTTGCACGGACGGAGGAAAGGATGGATGGATGGATGGATGGATGGATTGATGGATGGATGGATGGATGGATGGATGGATGGATGGATGGATGGATGGATGGATGGATGGATGGATGGATGGATGGATGAAACAAATAAACAAAGGTGGAAGGAAGAGAGGGAAGGAGGGAGGAGGGGGAAAAATTACATTGGCAAGGACGGAGGAAATGAAGGATGAATGGGTGGGTGGATGGGTGAGTGGATGGATGGATGGATGGATGGATGGATGGATGGATGGATGGGTGAGTGGATGGATTGATTGATGGATGGATAGGTGGATGGATGGATGGATGGATGGATGGATGGATGGATGGATGGATGGATGGATGGATTCACTCACAGTAAGTAGAGTTATCTTCCCGTTTACGTGTTTCATTAACAATTTCTGTGACGCTCTGAAAGACAATTGGTTTAAGTATATTAAGATGTTATACCATCAAGAAATATATAGATGTATAACTCATATAGCTAAAGAAACAAAGCTGCGAAATAAATAAAAAGTGAACGTTAGCTAGCCAAGCTGGTCACGTGGAAAGGTTTTTTGAGCCATTCGGAATGGTCAGTTAATCATCAGTTAACAATCAGTTAACCAGGTGGCCTTCTGGCAAGGAATAGAAGTGGGGGGGG
>JAWQUT010000029.1:3570417-3583467 GCA_033807755.1 Ellobium chinense
GGGGGGGGTGTAGAAATAGAATCTGCTGGTGGTAGGGTGCGATTATTTGATATAACAGAAATGCCTGTCCTTTTGGTATTGATTGGTGTCGGGAAAACCCACCAAATACAGTATAATAATTATTATTGTCTCTACACAATGATGGAGCTTACAAATCAAAATGGATTAACATTATTGCTATTGCTGGAGAACTGCATAAACTCGGTTTAAGCGAGAACTGGATAACATACATTGCTTAATCATCTGATACACGTTTCTCATCCAAAATAAAGTGCAGATTAAAAGATCAGTATATCCAAATATGGCACGACCTGATCTCAGAATCAAACAAGTATACTTTCTATAAAATTATGAAAAGCACTTTCCCACTTGAGAATTTTGCCATGTGTTTAAAGAATTGCAATTGGCCGTATGTGAACATATAACCATCGTTTGCCAGTTGAGACTGGTAGATGGCATAATTCAAGTATCAATGATCGCCAAAGTAAACATTGTAATTTAGGCCTAGGGGACTAGTTTCACGCGCTATTTGAATGTAAAAACTTTACAAATCAAGCACGCACATTTCTCAAAAAATTTTTTTACAGAAACCTCCAGCACTCCAAAAGCCCATGAACTCTTTTGCAATCAAAACAAACAGAATCTTTTAAATCTTGCCAGGTTTTGTAAAGTTATCCTGATCTCTTGAACTTTTGATCATATTATTACGCAACATTTCCTCCTCAATCACACCAAAATGTTAATACCATCTTTTGTTTATTACCATTTCATTTTGTTCCTCATTTTAATTTCCTTTATTTAATGCACATGCAGGTACATTGTTTTGTCCATAAGTATATATACAGTTATGTTGTTTTGTCTATGACTACAGATGCAGTTATGCTGTTTTGTCTAATGCAGTTATGTTGTTTTTTTCTATGAGCAGAGATGCAGTTATGTTGTTTTCTCTATTAGTACAGATGTAGTTATGTTGTTTGTCCATGAGTACAGATGCAGTTATGTTGTTTTCTCTATGAGTACAGATGCAGTTATGTTGTTTTCTCTATGAGTACAGATGCAGTTATGTTGTTTTTCTCTATGAGTACAGATGTAGTTATGTTGTTTTGTCTATGAGTACAGATGCAGTTATGTGTTTTGTCTATGAGTACAGATGAATTATGTTGTTTTTCTCTAAGAGCACAGATGCAGTTATGTTGTTTTGTCTATGAGTACAGATGCAGTTATGCTGTTTTGTCTAATGCAGTTATGTTGTTTTTCTCTATGAGCACAGATGCAGTTATGTTGTTTTCTCTATTAGTACAGATATAGTTATGTTGTTTTGTCCATGAGTACAGATGCAGTTATGTTGTTTTGTCTATGAGTACAGATGCAGTTATGTTGTTTTTCTCTATGAGTACAGATGTAGTTATGTTGTTTTGTCTATGAGTATGAGTACAGATGCAGTTATGTGTTTTGTCTATGAGTACAGATGAATTATGTTGTTTTTCTCTAAGAGCACAGATGCAGTTATGTTGTTTTGTCTATGAGTACAGATGCAGTTATGTTGTTTTGTCTATGAGCACAGATGCAGTTATGTTGTTTTGTCTATGAGTACAGATGCAGTTATGTTGTTTTGTCTATGAGTACAGATGTAGTTATGTTGTTTTCTCTCTGAGTACAGATGCAGTTATGTTGTTTTGTCTATGAGTATGATATATTATGCAGTTATATTGTTCTGTCTGTGTACTGCCATGCATTGTCAATGTTTCACCACCCATAATAATATGTTATTGTATAATCTGGGTTCGTTTTGAATAAAAACTGAAATTGAACTGGACTTGTGATGTAAGAGAGTGAGTAATAACAGCATGATTTATGCGTTAGTCTAGTTCTGGAAAGACTGGCTGTCAGCTAGATGAGAAAGTGGTAGATGAGTGGCAATAGTGTGCATGAGGAACATGTATGCGTATTTACAGTGGATTATACTCATCTAATATTGTATCGTAGTGTATGATGTTGGTCTATGGCCTAATAAAACCTTTGAAGTGAACTGAATCATAACTGTTAATGCGCGCCTGCTCATGATAACCGGCTTCTTTCAAAATTTACAGGTCTGTAAATGCATTTTTCATGGAAGATCCAACAACTGAGGGAAGAATATATTATTCAGCCCTCCTCTTTTCCATTTATCATATGCACTGCACCCACAGGGTCCGTGGGAAGAGGAGGGTGGGAGGAAGGCGCAGATTCTAGCATATTGGACGACTGCATGCATTTTGCGACGTCTTCTTTTCGTAGATGGAAATATACATTCATGGGCATGTTCTTTGTGGCAGAGACGGACAAGGGCGAGTTAGATTCAAGTCAAAGTCCTTATTAGGTTGTAGGCCTATCACATAAATTCAATACATAAACTACAAGAAATCCAAAAAAGTGAGGACCTGGGGAAAGAAAAGAAAGAAAGAAAGAAAGAAAGAAAGAAAGAAAGAAAGAAAGAAAGAAAGAAAGAAAGCACTGTCCCAGTTTGGACCAGTTAGAAAACGAGGGTATGTTTACAACCAGCTATCAATCCCCAAAGTAAACAACCTTGCCATGCTTTCAGTATTAAACATTTAGGCCATGGAATGACCTAAACATGATAAGGGGGTTGGATGGCCGGGAAGCATTTGGAGGTTAACGAGGAGTTTAGAGGGCTTGTATAGCCAGAAAAGGAAAAAAGCCCAAACTATTTACAGGTCTGTAAACTTCAGTGATTGTCATGGGCTGGAGAGGTAGAGATGGAGGTAAGGGTTGATAGAAGAGGTTGTTACATGTATATTATAAGAAAATATGATCCTCTTTCAGTATCAGTTATGAGATCAGTACCTACCCTTTCAAAGCCTACTGTCACCATATTGTCTGGGAAGCACTGACTGAAATGAGTAAGAAAAAAAATGTTAAGAAAGGACATTTTTGTTTCTTTGTCTAACTAACACCACATTACTGGGTCTTTGTGCTTCTAGAAGAAAATGGAAAGCTGAATAGGTAGAATCCACACTACTGATTCCGGAATTTTGACATCTGTAGGCGATTGAAGCTTGCACTCACTTCCTCTCCCTCCCCCCCCTCCCCTCCCCCCCAAACCAGGTAAAATAAAACCGAGCACTGTTTTAATAGCTCTATATGTTGTTAGCCTTGATAATGTCGACAGTGCTGTCTACATCGAACATTTACTGAAGATGATGACGCAATGGGGGTTAGGGATCGAAAGAGGTAAATGGATGGATGGATGGATGGATGGATGGATGGATGGATGGATGGATGGATGGATGGACGACGAAGGAAGGACGGACAAATGAATAGACTGACTGACTGACTGACTGACTGACTGACTGACTGACTGACTGACTGACTGACTGACGGATGGACGGACGGAAAAATTGATAGGCGGATAGACGGACAGATGGACGGATGGATCGGTGGATTTCACTAACAGACTATCCCATCACCAATACCATTACAGACAATTTAGACTGACCTGATTAGGTCTAGCAAAGACTCCAAGGGTTGAGCATTGCTCGAGGATCCAGATCTTTCAATCTTGTTTTTGTCAGACACACTCCCGGGATGGATAGACAACACGAGAACGATACCGATAATCACAGCAATAAGAGTCGTGGACAAGTAGTACAAGATAGCTGCTCCTCCCAGTTTGCCTGTTAATAATACAAAACATGACAGTAAGTTTTATTTGCAGGTTGTTCTAAACATTAAAAAATGGAAATCAGACATAAGTGGTGAAACTTACATAGAGCGACATGGAGATTGCACATTGCCCAAGTTGTAGATATAGGACTCCAGGCAAACAACAATGATCACCATTGAAGTTGAAACTACATGCTCTGGCTCGCTTTCTCTACTAACTCTCTCTCTCTCTCTCTCTCTCTCTCTCTCTGTCTCTCTGTCTCTCTCTCTCTCTCTCTCTCTCTCTCTNCTCTCTCTGTGTCTCTCTCTCTCTCTCTCTCTCTCTCTCTTTTTCTCTCTCTCTCTCTCTCTCTCTCTTATTCTCTCGCTCTCGATTTCTCTATTTCTTTCTTTCTCGCTTTCTGTTCTCCCTCATACATTCATATACATCTTCTACGAGTCATTCAAATGCATGTATCACGTTACGCATACCATTCCTGCCTTAAAAGTAGAAGGAAAAAAAAAACGTGGCTCAAATAGTTTAGTAACCTAGTTGTTGATAGGTGATAGGTTTGGATGTGTAGTGTTGTTGGGGTATATCGCCTATATGTCATCTGATAAATTAAGTTAGTGCATTATCTATATATGAAGTCCATGTTCTAACTCATTCGTTTTCACACACAAAAAAAAAAATCTCCAAATGTAGGGTGTATTTTGGTTCGTGGAATTGTACTGAAACATCTGAGACTGTGAGACTGAAGATCGTTTGAAACATTTGTCAGCTTTTATATATTGTAGTCTAGGACTTGAGAACAGCGTATTTTAGCGATTCAGAGAAAGCAATTTTACATACAAACAGGACGCCATTTCATTTGTCATGTGGATGTATCAGGTGGAAACATTTCTGGCTCATAAACTAGATATATGCTGAGAAGAAGGTGCATGGCCTCAAAAAAAGTAACACCCAAAAAAAGTCACTTTTGCCCACTCTACCGTTGTAGTGTACTTTCAGAACACAACACTCTGCGTTGTAGGTTCTCCTAATAAGCTTGTTTATTAAGATCTAGATCTAGTTACAAACGGGCACCTCCGGAGAACGTATTTGAGCTTCAAAATCATGTACTTCCTCCATCACTCCCTATGGATATTTTATTCGCTGTTATACTAGCTTTAGAGTCTACAGAAATTACATCAAATGGCTTATCGGGACTACACTTTGGTGTAAATATGAATTTTTTAAATCCGAGAATTTGCGCTATATCGATGAGATCTCCAATCATCATACAAATTACATTAACCCTTCATGTTGAGCGCAACTTCGGATGCACTTGGCATCAATGCTGTTATACAGTTCTGACGATGTGGTAAGAGATCCCATCGTTAATGCCCAAGTGTTCCTTGCCTTTAAAGCCTAGGAACAAGTACATCACGGAAAGAGAGAAGAGAGAGACTGGTGGAAGAGGGAAAGGAAGAATGACATGAAAGTTACAAAGAATTAGATATGTCCAGAGGCTTCTTTTTATTATCCAGTCCTTATGTTTTTGATATGCTCTCTCCGTCCTCCCTCCATCCATCCACTTAATCCATCCATCCATCCATCCATCCATCCATCCATCCATCCATCCATCCATCCATCCATCCATCTACAGGTGTGAGTATATTAATCTTTGATTGTTATAGTTACATTTGCACCATCAAAAAAGAGAATGAGATACATTTTTTTTATAAATTACAAATCACTGCACGGGTGGCCGTGCAATAACTCTATAGAGAGTACTGTCATTTAATGTGTGTCTTGTTAAGTAAATTACTGTTCTGTGATTAAACACAAAGGTAGAACAACATCTCAGCTTTGCTTGGCTAAATTCGACTGAATTAAAGTGTCAGCACCTATTTACAGACCATTTTCAATAGCTGTTAGTTGGTTTGAAATATTGTAATGTTTGATATATCAATATGCTCTTTGTCACACCTTTCTATCAACTCAAGTGATATAATTAATTTTAATTCAACAAGAGTTGCTTTCAGCTAGGAAGACCACGGCTATTAAAGAAAAAAAAAGGACAATTTACTCCCCGGCAATCTATGTCGGCACGAAGAATTCAACAGGCTAGATCTTTACCAGCGACAGGAGTTCATTTAAATTCAGTCATGGGCCAGGAGGAAAATATTGTATATGCTGAAAGGCTTGGTGCGAAAAGGTGGGGTTTTGTAGAGGCTAGGGGTCAGTGCAGGTAGGGGGTAATTTCATTTAGACTAGTCTACATTCTTTTCTTCATATCTTGGCATGAAGCGTTCACCCGAAAAGAATGAGGACGTCAGGGCATACATATTTTTTGTTCGCGATATTGCCCTAGTGGAGGCATGTTTCAGTATGGGACGTTGAATCAGGAAGGTATAGAAATGGCTATGGTTTCTTTTTTTTTCTGGGAAGGATATTGAACTATAAAGACTATTTCATAACCATAGGTGTTTTGTAGCATTTTTTTTATTCAAAGACATTAATATAAGTAACTTGGGCATGGAAATGTTCGCCTAACAGGAGAGATAAGTTGACAAAATAAATCACTGTATACAAATGTTTAAAACGTCACACAGACAATATTTTTGTAGGTTTGGGCAAAAACTGACCTCAAACATCACATCATTATTATCATCACCGCGACCATCACCACTGTCGTCATCATCGTCATCATCAATCCCTAAACAACTACATTTATCAACAACACCACTAGTATCAGCGCCTTCTCACCGATCATTACTATTATTATCTGTGTGAAACAACTATTATTATCTGCATTACCATCATGATTGTTACAACTACAGCAGTACTGACACCACCAGCACTAGCATCACTACCATCATTTCCACATCGATCACATCACTACCACTACTTCTGTCACAGTCACCACCATCATCACTATAGTCTTCATCATCAGTATCATCATCATCATCACAGTTACATTCACCACCATCACCAACACTAGCAGTATCACCATCATCTGCATGTCGATATCATTTGCCACTACTACAACACCACTATCACCAGAATCATCATCTTCCCAACTCCATCCAACACCAACAACACTAGTATCACCACCAGCCTCGACCCTTATTGCCACTGCCACCACCATTAACACCATCTTCAATGTCATCACCACCATAGCTGTAATAGTGGTAATACAAATCACCAACACCACCATGTACTAACATCTCGTCAACTACCACCACTTCTCCCCTTACCATTACCACCAGTATCACTAGCATCATCGTCATCTTCACCATTACTATTATACCAACCATCAGCAGGCTCCTCCACTACCACTACTACCACCACTACCACTACAATAATCATAATTATCATCGTCATCACCACCATTAAAACTACACCCACCACTCCACCACCAATAAGCCCTCCACTACTGCTACTATTCCTACAATTACTAGTACCACTACCACCACCTCCACAATCATCATCACCACTTCCTGTAGAACCATATCTCCATAACTTACCAGTGGAGTGAGACCCCAGATTGGCCATTCCCGTGATTAAACTGGACACAATCAATGGCAGGATGAGCAGTTGCAGCATGTTCATCAGGATACGACCTGGGAACTGAGAAATGGGACAGTGAGTATTGTGAATCATAAGCTTCAAACTAATGTTGCTTAATAGCAAGCTGGACGAGGTTTGCTTTATAAAAAGCTGGACTACATTTGCTTTCCCGGAACCTCTTCCCCCTTCTCAGTTTATGTCCATTCTCGACTCAATCCTCCTTTTCCCAAATCGTCCACCTCTCACGAGTATATTAAGCTTCCTGTCTAATAAGTCTGCATAATCCTTACGTTATTTAACGCAGTGCATGGGTTGAAATCAGGAATTTTCAGTTTCCGAGTTCTGTTACGTGACCTGGGTATTGTCACTCACATGTTGGCGTGTTCTCACGCTCTACGCATGCATGAGTGCATGTCATTCCTCAGATCAGAAGCAGCCATCCATCTGCAAAGCATGTAAACATACCAACGTTTAAGCGACAATCCCTCAGCGACGTGACGGGACTGAAAAGACTGTACCTAATTAAAGTCCGCAGTCAGGTTGTGTATCTGGCATATAGGATCTATTTATCTATTTATCTATTTATCCATCTTACCCCCAGATAGAATATTTTCCTCTGGTCATCCTTGGTCCAGATATCTCGCAGTCCGATGCCCATTCCGACACCGATGATCACGGCGATGATGATGAAGATGATGAGGAGATTATCTATCAAAATCTCCTTGGCTCTGCTTCGCCTTTGCCTCGGCTGCTCTTGGGGCTTATCCCACGTAGCCTCTTCCATCTTGTTTTCCATTCTTGAAAGACTGGTTTGATCCAACTAATCAACGGAAGGAATAATCAAGTAATTAGATTTCGCTGTATTCGTCCAGCAGTTAGTAAAGGAGAGAAAGTCTTGAACATTCGATGATGATCGTTTTCGTCATCTGATGATGAAAGCTTGGAGTTTTCAATATCCAAGACAGCAAGGACAAATTATGTCGAGTGTTAAGTTTCTCAGCTGTAAAACTGTCTGGTTGGCTAATCACTGGTCGTCTGTAATACACAAAAAAATAAAAATACACCTAAGGTAAGGGTAAGATAAGGCAGACTCCTGCCATTTAATCGTGTGTCAGCTGTTTGTTTGTCTATGGAGAAAATGGTTGGGGCATGGTAGAGTATCAGATATGTAAGGTTCATGTCAAGCTTTAATTAACCTTTGAACTTTATAATTGTTCTACTAGATCGTTCCCAAATACCATGATTGGAATGGTGGTTGAAGTTAACATTAATGTCTATTTTGATAATTTTGTCTATAATATATATGAATATTAATAAGAAGCTCTCTTACTTGGAGAGCGAGGCAACAGAAGATCTTCAGAAGAAGATAACCCCAACTAGCAAGTTTTTCTGCCCTTTGACTTCCTGACACTCTAAAGGGTCTGGGCCACACGTGGGTCATGACTCCCAAGTGTCCTTCTATTGATTTTTTTCCACCTCAGGAGGGATCTGAACCCGCAATCTCCAGTTTCTTAATTCCTTGATTTGCATCCTCTCTACCACCATGAAGCCATAGTGAAAGTTGCATTGTAGGTATATTTAAACTTTCTGTGCCCATGTATATCATATATGTATAAATTTTCATTGTAAGAACAGAGGCAAGAGATGGGCCTGTTGCCCCTGTCTGTACCAAGAACACAAGCAATAAGTAAAAATATAAAAATATCTTTAAAATGAAATGGTAACTAAAAGGCAAAAGGCCATCCATAGAAATGCATATCATAAACTTTAGGCATGCTTAAGGATAACTGTACATAGATCTGGGTATATGTCACGTATCACAGTAATGACATTGGACTATTCGTTCACAGTATTTTCACTGCCATTCTTAGAGATGTCACTGACACTGCCGCCTAGATACGAACAACGTTGCTACCCGTAGAGATTTTCCCCAACTCTAAGGTTAAAATGGCTTTACACAAAGCCACTTTCCTCACGTTGGGGTAAAATCGCCCCTCATAAATCGCTGAGAAAAAAGTGTGAAAAGTATGGTAAAAGGGAGTAAAAATACCTGGGTTTTTTCCGGTCTTTTTAACAGTAAAATTTTAAGATTTATTTCCACAAAATTAGCTTCAACATCGTGCATAGGGAAAATTTTTGAAAAATTATTTTCTCTGTAGAAGAAAAGCACATGAGCTGAGTGGCAACACTGAGTCTGGGACAAACTGATTGTCTCATTCACATCTTTCACACTATACCAATTTTTAATTCTCTGATTTGAAATCTGAACTTGCCTTCAGCCCTGCAAATTAACTCCGATATATAATTCTCGAATAGCACCCAAATTAGAGCAACCAGTTCATTTTTTTTTCGTCAGTGCGACTCGACCTTCTTATTGATTATATTTTTTAACCCAGCCTATAATCCCGAGACGATCACACAGTGTACATATAAAATGACATGGCATTGTAATCCATTGAACAGAAAAAAAGAAAAATACTGCACAGAACAGCACAGCACAGAATAGTACAGTACAGCACAGCACAGAACGGCACAGCACACAACTGCACCATACAGCACAAGACAGCACACACAGCACAACACACAACAACACCACAGAGCAGAGCAGTGTGATACATACCATAATAAAGCACAACACGAGTATTTATAAAGTATAATAACTGTACTGTACACCATAGAACAGCATTGCATCATAAAGCCATATAGCACAGCAACATAGTTCAGCATGGCACAGTCCAGCAGAGCACAGCGCAGCATAGCACAGCACAGTACAGCACAGTACAGCACAGTACAGCACAGTACAGTACAGCACACTGCAGAGCGGTGCAGTACAATACAATACAATACAATACAATACAATACAATACAATACAATACAATACAACAATACAATACAATACAATACAATACAATACAATACAATACAATACAATACAATATTTACAATACAATACAATACAATACAATACAATACAATACAATACAGTACAATACAATACAATACAATACAATATTTACAATACAATACAATACAATACAATACAATACAATACAATACAGTACAGTACAGTACAGTACAGTACAGTACAGTACAGTACAGTACAGTACAGTACAGTACAGTACAGTACAATACAATACAATACAGTATGATTTTGGCAACAGAGGGGCAAATTTAACATGAGAATGCACACTGTGCACATACTGTATATTCTGTTTCATCTAGGAAAAATTAAACGAGTGGGCTGATAAGAGACTGTTGAAAGATTAAGACTACAATCTTAAAATATCATTATACGGACCATCCAGAACATAAGGGAGACTATTTTATGCAGCAAAAGGCACTTCGACTAATCTACACACAGACTAAGACGAGCTAACCGCTTCAGTCTGAGAGCACAATGTAGTTAATGTAGAGAAGTTCTTAATCTGTCGAGGGGGGACGAATGAAAGAGTGCATTAGATAAAGAAAGAACTAAAGAAAGAAAGAAAGAAAGGAAGATAAACAGAAAGAAAGAAAGAAAGAAAGAAAAGATCCCTAGGCCTGCACACTAGAAATGTCACGTTCTGTTAAAGGCCCTTGGCATTTTACTGTTGCTGTGTACACACTCTGTTTACAACAACCTCTCATAATCATCACTACATAAGAACTGGATTGTAAAATGTAAAACATAAGTGTAACAACGTGTCTATTCTAAATATACGTAATTTACAACTGGTGCAGAATAAACAGCACTGTGAAGAGTACAGCATGCTAGCACTGTGAAGAGTACAGCACTATGACGAGTACAACACTGTGAAGAGTACAGCACTGTGAAGAGTACAGCACTGTGAAGAGTACAGCACTGTGAAGAGTACAGCACTATGACGAGTACAACACTGTGAAGAGTACAGCACTATGACGAGTACAGCACTGTGAAGAGTACAGCACTGTGAAGAGTAGAGCGTATTCTACTGACAAATATTTTTTGCTGTCTTTTTTTTATTTTTCTTAAACAATTTTCCCAAAATAAAATCTTTTCGGGATTATAACACTTTGTGTGCTCGATTTCGCTGTAATTTGATCCTTTCCTAGCTCCCTTTTCTTGGCTAAAACACTGATAAACGTTTACTCACTTACGGCGATTTAATGGGATCGTAACACACAGGGATTTCGATTTCGTCCAGTCCTTTCCCTTGCTAAAACACTATAACAAACACTCACTTACTTACGGCGGAATCGAGTTCGTCCGTTACACAGTCCAAAACCACAAAAAATAATATCTTTGCTGCCTATCAACGAGACCAGTCACTCGTGTTCAAAGAATAGTATCAAACCTATAATTTTTTTTATAGACTTAGGTATTTACAATGTCTGCATTCTTATGCCTGATAACCACCTTGAAAATACACACTGCACACGACCCAAAACATACCGTCATTTCTGTTCGCTCCTATGTCTAGTGTATAGGCCTATGTTATCTTCACAAATTAGCAATAACACATATCTGCACTGAAAACATTATTGGGTCTAAGAACTAACTTGTATATAAAAATACCTGGTGCTTACCCGTTTCGTACTTAAAAACATTTTAAAAAACGTCGCTGTTACCTAGAACTGTGCCGTGTTGATTTCTTAAGTGTTTGTTCCCGATGATGTTGGTCTATGGCCTAATGAGTTAACTGTGTCATTCACTGAAAAAGCTGACCTACTCCACGTCGATGACCGCGTATATAAAACACAGCGACTCGGCGACTTAGAAGAGGAATATAAGAGAGAAAAACAACCAACAGGGTTATTTATACTGACAGCAATGTAGGTTTGTCTTGGAAAATTTGGTGACGTCATACACAAGACGCGACACGCTTACCTTGCTGGCAGGGGCGTTGACTAGTCCCACCCCCACCCAAACGGAGACTCTCAGGGGTAGNGGGGGGGGGGGGACTATCCTACTCCACCTCCACATTCTGAAGGTAATTTCTAAGTGAAAATCATTACATAAACCTTAGGTTCATAATATAAGATTCTCCTCCTCCCGACCTCTCCCGTTATATCTCCGTCTACTCCCCGCGACTTACATGAACGCTCTATTGCACTCCCTTTTACTGCCCAACATATTCTCAACCAAATATACGCCCATTATTTCTGTCAGGTAAAAGTCTTCACCGCTTGACACTTTTTCTTCTATTTTGACATGGGATAGCAGACAACTGGTAATGGTAGGGCTTTGGGAAAACTTTTGGTGCTAAAAGAGGTTACATTTTAGGAAAGGAAAGCCTTAGCCGGATGCAAGGAAATGTTGCTAAATATACGCGAAGCATAGAAGCTACGGGATTTCTCCGTCACTCGTATGGGTCACTGCGCAGCACAGTTATCATGATCTCTTTGTGCGCGTTTCTCATTAAGAAATTTCGCCTGAGTCAGAAAGGGTTACAGTGACAATCTATCTATCTATCTATCTATCTATCTATCTATCTATCTATCTATCTATCTAGCTATCTAGCTATCTAGCTATCTATCTATCGTGTATACCCACCTACTTTTCTGTTTGTCTCCGTCCGTCCGTCCGTTCGTCTATCTGTCTGATTGTCTGTGTCCGACTGTCCGCCCATTCGTCCTTCCCTCCATATCTATACTCCTTCGTCAATTTTTAGTATATTTACCTTATGCAAACAAAGTCACTCTAACTGTATGTATATTAATACTTATTAGGTGTACTTTGCTACTTTAAGTATAAAGTTTACGCCTAAAGAACGAAAACTGTCGCCAACGAAGCGTGAACACTGCCTTTAAATTTACAATCCCAAGGCTTCATTGAATTAGATATAGTCAACACGACCCACATCACATAATTCAGCTAAGTTTTAAAGGGGGA
>JAWQUT010000029.1:3602810-3620707 GCA_033807755.1 Ellobium chinense
ACACACACACACACACACACACACACACACACATACATACACACACACACACACACACATACACCTTGAGCACACTAGTACTTCCCTTTACTGACAGCAGTATTTATTAGGCCCTAGCCAAAAACGTATAAGCGGTACAGACATAAAATGAATCAGCCCAGCCAGCAAGGATCTTTACCTTTCTTAGCAGGAGGTACTTGTAAGTGTTTACCGTTAGTCTCGCATTCCAACTACAAATTAATGGGAGTTTACAATCTCATATTCCTGGGGGCCAGTCCATAATTTCGAGCTGGTCAGATGTTTGAGTCTGTGAGTAAACTTTGCTATGGGATTTTAGACTGAGCTGTATTTGCTTGGTCTCTTCAGTTTGACTAATTGGGAAGCTCTTCCCTGTATTCTGTGGGCAGTCCTTAGCAGAGGGTACGCTTTTGGTTACTTCACGCGAGTCACACTGAGAAAGAATGTACATCTACTAGAGGTTTGTTAGAAAATGTGTCGTCTTTTGTATAATACCAGAACAAAAAAGAGGTCCCTAAAATGGTGGCAGCCAATTTCAAATTTGTTAGTGAAATATTTTATCAATGGCCTTTTGTGGGGGGAGGATGTGGCAAGAATCAACAGTGGTCTGTATGCTAATAAATAAGGCAAAGCTATAAATAAGTATAGCAAACACCACTCACAAGTCACTGCATTTTTTTCTTTATGCTTCCGCATTAATCGCAGCCATCTTGGCTTGCCTAGGGACTGCTGCTTCCTTTGCTAAGGTAGGAATGTGACTTCCCATTTTGTCAAATTGCAGGAATCAAACAATAGTGAGCTTGGTCTGCGCCGTGAGATCCAAATGTATTATCAAGACATATTTTGAACATCGCCTTTGATAGTCAGCTCATGTAAAGAGAACTTTCCCTCCCTTTCTCTCTCCCTCCCTTTCATTAAAAATCCAAATCTAGGGCGTATTCGTCCATTGAAAGACCTTCAGAGACTTATTTAAATGCTTGATACATCATGGTCCAGCAGCCGCGAAGAGCGTACTTATTTAGCGTGTAGAGGTTACAGACCTGTAATAGGATTGGATTGGACCCTTTTTTCCTCTATGGGCTATATTAATATTTTGAGCTGCCCTCTGAACCCAAAGTGTTAGCTTTCACCCAGACCCATACCAGATTGAAGCTCATTATGTGGCCCAAATTTTAAGACTTACCCAACCCTAGCAAGCCCATTGAAATTTTGAGCTTGGTTGCTATTAGTAAACAGAGCCTGCATTTTTCACTGGTCAACGCCAAACCCCTCCTCTTCCGCCTGAGCACACCCTTGACCTGGCAGTTCCAGCCTAGGGCTAGATAGTACCTGGTAAAAAAAAGTAAAATGGACACAGTTTCCCATGATATCAAAATTTCCCTCCTGGAGCCCTTAATACTGGAAGCAGGGCATAAAGGGGAGATGAAATATAACCCCTAAGTTGTAGGATCCAAAAGTGAAATTAGTACAATTACAGGCCTGTAACCTATAAGAAGGATAGTGTGAATGCATGTAGAGGTAACAGGACAATGCTCTTAGCTAGTTCACTAGAAAAACAAAAACATGAGACTAAGGTTTTGCAGTGAGTAGGCAAGAAGGCTCTAGACTGTGAGGTTTTATATAAATTTGCCTGCGAACTACACCGTTGGGGGTAATCCTTTTACATTTTATTTGCATTGCACCTGACTCTGAGTAACAGGATCCTGTTCTCTAGATCTTTACATTCATTTTTTTTTTTACTTGTCAGCTGGTTTGCTTATAAATCAAGCAACTTCGAAGCTTCCACCGTTACTCCTGGGTTCGGTGACTCAGCGACTGTAGGCACGGCTGACATACCGTCACAATCAAGGAGAACAATTTATTCATTACAGACTTAGGTGATTTAATAACATTCGTGTTGAAAACGAATGAGGCAATTTACGTACCTTATACCTATCGGCACGACCGGATTTCACATTGCCGAATGGTTTCGGCGTGGAACTCAAGATCTAAAGGTCGCGGGTTCGATTCTCTATCACGGTCGTGTTGTAACTTGTAAGTTCCTTGGGAAAGCATTTCATTCGTATTTTCCTCAGTCCACCCGTCTGCAAAAATGGGTACCTGGCTATAGACAGTAGGAGATATTATCCGAATACTAGTGATCAGTGCATGTAAATGGCCGTGCGTTTTAATGCTCCCCAGGTAGTGAAGAAATTAGTAGTGTGAACAATCGGCATGACCGGATTTCACATTGCCGAATGGTTTCGGCGTGGAACTCAAGATCTAAAGGTCATAATGAGCTTCAATCTGGTATGGGTCTGGGCGAAACTGGGGTAATAATGTGAAGTTACGTGAATGGGCATTAGCCTGGATATGAGACTTATAGACCTCATTAATATCATTATTTGAGCATATCTATTCAGTTTCAATCACAATTTAAATTTCAATTTCAGTTTATTGTGTAGACGGGTGGAAAGGATGGGAGGGCGCAGGCGAGGCGGGGTGATATCCATCCTCCATGTGCCAGTGAACTCCGGCAGTAGTAGGCGATCCCACACAGGCAGAACAAAGCGCAGTTCTTGGTGAGGCGAAGAAAGGAGTTGGCTCTCTTGATGACAGTTTGCTGAATCTTCACTGGGGCTATCGATTTTAAAATTTACATGCTTACTAATCTCTTCTTCGTCTCGTTGTTTGGCACAGCAAGGAACACCACTCCATAAATTCCCAAGCAGTGATTCAGACTCAGTAATTTCTCAGTAATATTTCCTCCTCTAACCACAAGATCGTTCCGCGATGGCCATGGCTAGTCTGCAGGTCTGGTGCCACCACTGTGCTCAAATTATACTGTTTACAAGGGGGGGCCTTCATTTAGATTTTTCACAGTTTTAATTTAGNTGAATGAAAATGGGTTAAACATCTGGCCTTATTCTTTTTGCAGACCACAGGCCCTCATAAGTAAAATTCGCTGAAGCCTTTGGGAAACACTGCCTGCAACAATTTTATTTCTTTTTACAAATTCAGGACTGAATTTCACCACTTTTGCGGGGTGGTTTCATGTTATATGATTATTTCTACACGGTCTGCCCAAAGAACAGATTTTATACTCTGCTATTATTGACTCTGATAGTCCTTTGGTTGTTGAGTGTTGGTTTTTTGGGGACCAATGAGGCTCCTGCATCCTAGATGGAGGTGACTGACACATTATAAGTTTTTATTTATTCTATGCAAATACTCAGAGCCTAGAAGACTCTTCAACTCAAATGTGAACACTGTCCTGTTGTGTGGCTCTGAAACATGGAAAATCACAAACACAATCCTCCAGGCCTTTACAAAGAGATGACATCAACAAAGACTTGGGATAATGTGAGGTAAGATGAGGTAAGTTAGGTTGACATGAGGTAAGGAAGGATGTAATGACATGAGGTGAGATAGATACGAAGATGAGATGAGATCGTCACTGGCTTCCATCATGGCTGATTTTCTTGGCTCCTTTGTCTCTCTGTCTTTTCCTCTCTCTATCTCTGTATCGGGCTCTCTTTCTTTCTCCTGTCTCTCTTCTCTCTCTCTTTCTGTTTCGCTGTCTCTTACCTTTCACCTCTTTTTCTCTATCTTTCCCTGTCTGTCTCTCTCCTTCCCACTCTCTCTCTCTTTCTTTCTCTCTGTCTCCCTTTGTCTCTCTCTCTCTCTCTCTCTCTCTCTCTCTCTCTCTCTCTCTCTCTTTCTCGTTTTATGTCATTCTTTGTTTTTATTTTGTCTCTCTCTCTTTCTCTCTCTCTCTTTCCTTCTGTCAGTCTCTTTCTCTGTTTCTCTTTCCTGTCTGTCTGTCTGGCTGTCTGTCTCCTCTTTCTCTTTCTTTCTCTCTGTCTTCTCTTTCTCTCTCTCTCTCTCTTTCTGTCTCTCTCTCTCTCTCTCTCTCTCTCTCTCTCTTTCTCTCTCTCTCTCTCTCTTGTGAATAGTGGCACTGGTTTCCATTGGTTTCCATTGTTAATTCAATCTTTATGGAGTCTGCAATTCAGGGGACACGACACGTTGTTCCTAAATCTTTAGCAGGGGAAGCAACCACTAAAAGTGTAAGCAACGTATACTATTTAATTGTTATGTCCCTTTGATCACAAACTTTTTGTTTGCTTGTCTTCTTTCTTTCTTTCACTTTGGGTTTTTCAGGGCAGTGCCGCCCCATTCAAAAACGGTTCATTTGACAAAACCTTTATCCTGCATGCACGTTCTGGGTCTAGCGAAGTGCTATTGCCCTTTGAGTCGTTGTTGCCTCTTTGAGAGCGGTTTCTGCTCGTTCCCCTTTGCTAAGATGCGACTATTTGAAAGCTCACTGACAGATTAATAATACGTATGCCTGATACTAAGCAAATAAGCCTCATACAAGTGAGTACTACATGTACTGTGTTTTGTGTCTGTGGAAAGTCGCATGTGGAGAGCATCAGCTGTAATATGTCTAATATCTGTTTGTAAATAACTAGCAGAATGTGTCAAGCTAATTTTCAATTTCAGTTTGGTTGGACGTAACCACACTGCTAGAAAACTTTTCACTACACATTGAATGTTAATCGACGAATATCGTACAGCGGCATTGTCGCAATTGCGTATAAGCTAAGTGGGCTACCCCATGGAGGTTTTACATTCTGTTGGGGCCTCGGAGAAGTTCAATAATTATTGTTGTTGTTGCTGCTGCTGCTGTTGCGGTTGTTGTTGTTGTTGTTGTTGTTTTTGTTATTATTGTTGTTATTGTTGTTGCTGTTGCGGTTGTTGTTGTTGTTGTCGTCGTCGTCGTTATTGTTGTTGTTGTTGTTATTCTTGTTGTTGTGGTTGTTGTTGTTGTTGTTGCTGCTGCTGTTGCTGCTGCTGCTGCTGCTGCTGTTGTTGTTGTTGTTGTTGTTGTTGTTGTTGTTGTTGTTGTTGTTGTTGTTGTTGTTGTCGTCGTCGTCGTTGCTGTTTTTTATTGCTGTTTTGCGTCTAGGATTTTATTACGTTAGGATATTTTTTTGTGCAGACCTGGTCAATTCTGACGAGCACATAAAACACGTAAGATATAATTATATTGTGTGGGTTGGAAAGGGAGAGTCTCACCAAGTTTGGCACTGCCAACATTTTCAAATCTCAAATTATGCACAGTAAGGAAAGCAAAGGATACCATACCAACCATGTAACAGATCACTGATTTAATATAGTTTGTAACTTCCATTTTAGAAGTGTTGTCATCAAACCATATAAGCGCACTCTAGCGTCATAAACGCTGGTTGAACTGACAGGAAACTTAATATGCGTTTTTTGGGGGTTTTTTGTTTTGGACGTTTTCGTTGTATGGGTTTCGATTGTCAAAACGACCTCGAGGTGAACGAAGTATGCTGGTGAAATGATGTTGCGTTTGTTTGTTTTGCTGAAAATATTTTAAACAATACAAAGCATTCTGATTTAGGAAAATATGATATTCTGCGCAATTTAAACACACAGAAGCAAGTTATCGTGTTTTACACAAATGGGCAGTGCAGTGGCCGCATGCGTGATCTGTACGTTAGTTAACGCACTACGGGAACAACAAGGAACTCTCAAAACATTACAAATGTTTGTTGTGGTTATTGCAATTCGTGAACTTAGCGCATATGCATAGGGCCACCTGGGATTAGACAGTTACCCATACGTCAAGCTTCCCTGCAACTGTATAGTGAATGCATGTTTTCAGCAGGCTGGATGTATTGTTAAAGTTGTTTATTTACAGATGTTTTCTAGCTATGCACAGTCTGGGCAAATTATGCATTTTTTTTTTATCTCCACGCAAAATTTGCGTGGTAGAATTTGCATGGGCTCTGACTGGTAATTAAAAGAGAGATTATTTTCAGTTTTTGTCGAGATCCGTTTTGATATGCGTCTTACGCAAGATCCTCTTTTATATCCTTTAAACAAGGGTTCTTTAGGCTGTTGTGACTTGGTCTAAATGTGAGATTGAGTAGTTGATTACTTGTATTTTTCTGTTGTTGTTGTTGTTGTTGTTGTTGTTGTTGTTGTTGTTGTTGTTGTTGTTGTTGATTAAAAGTTGCAATGGTTCAATGTCAAATAGTGAATACGTGCGGCAAGGCTAGGGTTTTAAACCCTCTCTCCTCGCTTTCATTGTTTATCACTGTTGTAAAATTTATAGCGTTCACGCCATTCTCAATGTGCTATCATTGATTCGGCCGCAGCAGGTTACGATGTATTGGCTAAAAGGTTCCATATCATAAAATGATAGGACGTCCCGTTCTTTGTGGGCCCAGGTCTAGATCTCTAGACTACTTCAAAATCTTGCATACAAGCTGGGTTGGGCAGAACTGAGATCATGTGAACGCAGTTCCTGAATTTAAGTTCAGTTCTCCGAGTAAGCATAATCCTTACGTTAATTAACGCATTGCGTCAACTGCATTGAATACCACTAATGGTTTCGAAGTTTTCCGCGGTACCGCTGTGCGTTAACTAACGTAAAGATTATGCATACGGCCACAGGTCACATCTTCCTTGAAACTTAGGACCTCATGCCAACTTCAAAAACCATGAAGAACTGATCTAATCTGAAACTACTCAAGTTTCATAGAACTGAGCTAAACTTCGGGCTTTTCTCCCTTGGTGAACTTGCCCAAACCCTGCACAGAAGCATCGAAAAAAACTTTGTTGATATCTGTAGTTCATAGAAGGACAGGTTCTAATGCTTTCGTGCCAAGCTTTTGAAACAAGAGGAATGGTTATGACATGAGATTCGCTCTGGTGGAGCATCATAGCATAAAATTAAAAGAATTTTTATAACGTATTTTTCAGGTAAAGTCATGAACAATGTTGTTCAAGAGAACCGTGGAAATCATGTATTCCTCTGTCATGTTAACAACCCAAGCAATCTGGGTCAATGCCTTATTTTCTAGAAAAGTAAATGTGCCATAAATGTTATGAGAAGGGATATTTATCAGCAGATCTTTCCAAAAATGCAAAACCGAATTTGTGGACAGCTGCAGCTTCGTCTTAGCATCGAAAAACGAGAACCTATTTCAAATATGACTCTTTTTCATTCCCTATCTTCTTTTTCCTCCTCTCTCTCCCTCCCCTCTTCCAACTGCAGATTACATTGCTGATTGTGGTGGGCACTGCCCATATCTAATTCAGAACATTTTACAGGCAAAATTACACTCAAAGAGCTAAATAATGCTAAAAAGTTACCTAAAAAAAAACTAATTTATCTCAAAATTCAGCTGTGACTTCATCATAAGATTTCACACATGTTTCTAATTACAGAAGCATTTTATTTTCTAATGGTTAATTCTCATTACGGCACTTTGAGAGATCGTCTTTTTGCTTAGCATTAACTTATTCTTGACACACAAATAATGAATTACCTTCTGCAATGATATGCGTTACGGGTGAAGTGACATCTGTATTTTAAGATAAAGTTTTCCCTAAGAAACTCATCAATACAGAAAAAAAAAATCCACAATATTTAGCAGTTTGGTGCTCAATTCTGCATACAAAAATGTACTGAATTAGAAAATGACAGTGCAAACCATAGAAATGCACTATTTGAGAGCTAGCGCATCAACGATGGGATCTCTTAATATCGTTAGAATTACATTGATGCGCTGCCGCTGACTGCACCCTTAGTAGCGCTTAACATGCAGAGTTAATATAACTGTTAATGGTAAGAGATCCCATTGTTAACACACAAACTCTCAATCTACGATAGCAAGGTAGTCTACTCTCTTACGGTCCTGCTGGCGAAGGACGAGTCATCTAACTATACTCTACAAGCAACATGTTGCCACATTGATCTTAACAGATTTCAAACCCAAGTGCCAAATAGGACTACTGGGGCCATATGTTCAGTCCAAGATAATAAATATTGGCTCAGCTGGCTAGATTTAGATCATTAAATAGCCTATCCAACGCGCAGAGCAAGGCTGTCGGGTCGATCATTTTAAAAACGTGGCGTGGTTTTTCAAGGTTCTATGAAACTAAATGCCAACGGCAGCGAGATGACGCCGAGAGATTCAACTTTAGTGGCAGGGCCGTAACTATCACTTCTTTACACTCGAAAGGGGAGGAACAGGACAAGACTCAAAGGTTTCTCAAGACGAAGGGAAGTAAGCACGTGTTGGTAAAGCTTATGCACAAAGCATAAAAAAAAAAACCATAGTGCCTTGATGTTGTGAGGAATGGGAAACTCTCCAAAATTCTCGCGGTGCAAGGAGGGAGGAGAGAGGAGAAGGAAAAGGTCATAGCGAAATTGCTAAGCTTTCTGAGCAGGGTAGGTTTAAAGTACAATGTATAAGATTGAGAAAATAACGAACAAAAGTGACAGAATGGTAGAAATGGATAAAAGATGAAAGGGAGAAGTCCTAATTAGTGAGCGACTGCATATTATGAACAGCTTGCTATGCATTTTTGGTTTTTTTGTTTTGTTTTGTTTTGTTTTGTTTTGTTTTGTTTTGGTTTGGTTTGGTTTGGTTTGGTTTGGTTTGGTTTGGTTTGGTTTATTTTGTTTTGTTTCAGTGTGGTATGGTGTGGTGTGATGTGGTGTGGTGTGGTGTGGTGTGGTGTGGTGTGGTGTGGTGTGGTGTGGTGTGGTGTTATTTGGTGTAGTGAGGTTTGGTTTGACTTGGTTTTGTTTAGTTTGGTTTGATTTGGTTTGGTTTGGTTTGGTTTGGGTTGGGTTGGTTTGCTTTGCTTTGCTTTGCTTTGCTTTGCTTTGCTTTGCTTTGCTTTGCTTTAGGTAACACTAGGGTTCACGTTAATATGTTTTCATAGATCGAACAAGCTGATGTGTATTCAGATGAAGTATAGACCTAAATGTCGATACCAATTTCAAATCTAAGTTGAAAGCCAAAACCAGATTATGGTTTTAAGTAAGCTAATACATTTCATTTTTATGAGTTTTTATTTTGACATGCATGCATTTGCAAAGTTTCTCCACGTTTAGCACGAATATAGTATTATGTCGAAGGATTAATTTTTACTTCTGACTTAATGCAGCGCGGGTCAATAGCGGGAACTAAGTAATGCACAGAGAGAATGTACAAGAATCACCACTTCACACTAGAGTGGTGCACTTTGAACCTTCCTGTTTGGACTTTCTAAGTGTTTTCTTACATACTAAACTTAAATCTAGAACCAGCAGCAAGAATCTCTTTTCGGAGCTAACAACGACAAAATTCGTCCATTATTTGAGAAACTGCACTGTAACGTTGGGATCTCTTGCTATCGTAAGAATTACAGTAACTCTGCAGGATTCAGCATCGATGTTCTAATGTTAATCTTACAATGAAAGAAATCCCATCGTAAATGCGCAAGCTCTCAGTTGCCTAATATAGACCTAACCCTCTTGCTATCACTATACAGTATCAACTAGGTTATCTATCTCATTTCATTTGAATCAAAACAAAGTTGATACGAGATAAGAGGAAGTACAGCTTATCTTTTTTACGACAAGAGCACTGAAATACACTCAAACAAGCTTATCAAGAAAGTCTTTCACAGGAAACTGTTGTTAATATCAACCCACTTCCTGGTGGGCCAAATTAGTCATACAAACATAGCGAAATTTTACTGAATACAGAAACATGTAAAATTGTATACACTACCTAAGTCGCCTAATCGGCGTGTAATACCGTTCTAAAATTTGTAGGAGTTGGCAGGAATAATGGACTGGTCTTCCAGATTGTAAAGAAACTGTACGGTTTAACGATACGTTGACTGTATATTATTCTGATTAGTTGGGAAGTTAAATGTAGCTCTACACTCACTCGATTAGGATTGCCAGACTCGGCTTTCTCGGAGCCAAATAATAGATTTCTGGCTCTTTTTAAATGCCCTTGTCTTCGAAATAACTGCCTGGTTCACTGGGCACCGTTTTGATCCCAACAAAGTTTAGGTCAAAATTGATGAATTTCCCATATAAAATGTACTTAGACTTCTTTCAAACTGTTGGTATTTCAGCTGTTGGTTACTGTTCTGTTATTACTCCTCGATGGAAACGACTCAAAGAATGATCTCTATTTCCATCTAACAGTCATTTCTTGTTACTGTTGTTTTAATGTATGTAGAAAGGTTTATGATAATTCAACTATCCACGGTGTGACTAATACATGGAAAGCTCATAGTAAATTTCTTGTCCTATGTCAAATCATGACCTCGGTAGGCCCTCTCCAGACTTTTTTTTTTGAGGGGGGGGGGGGNTTTTTTTTTGGGGGGGGGGGGGGCTCTTTTTTCTATGCAATTTTGCTCCTTTCCTATGCGATTTGGCTCCTTTCCTATGCGATTTGGCTCGGAGTCTGGCAACTCCCACCCGACGCAGTTTATACGTCGCCTTGAGATCCCCGCTGCTTGGGAAGAGTGAGATAAAGAAGACAAGGTATGCGCCTTTTTAGTTTTAGATCCTGAAGATTGATTCTCTCCCTCCTACCTCCCCCCCCCCCCNACCACCACCACCACCACCCTTCCCGTCTCAAAAATCGAACACAGCAATGATGTGATCATTGCTAGCGTCATTTATAAAGCTATTAGGAAATCTCCTAAAAGTAAATGCAATAATATTTATTTATAGCTTAATGTTCATCTCTTTTTTTTTTTTTTTTATTTTACAGCTTTGATTGCAAACCTGCAAAGGAGGGTTATTACAATGAAAAATCAGGCAGTGATGCAATGTTTGCCAGGCAAATTAATAAGTTACATTGCAGTTTCCCAGTTTGTCTCTGAATACAATAACGTTACGCTCACTCCACATTTGCCTGAGTCATTTTCTTTGATGATTAGAATTGGTTATATTATTTTGACCTACTATTTATCTTTTTTGCTCCCTATAAAAACAATGAAGGGTTTTGACTTGTTATCATATCCAGTTTTACAAGTTAAATCTCATCTGCCTCATGTTTTGCTTTGAGCAACAGATTGAGAGCGCTCCATTTCTCAAAAACTGACTTTGGCAAACGATGAGTCACATTCATGGCTTTGCTCACATGTATTTTAGTTTTGATTTTACCTCACGAACTCGAACTGCAACGGGAAAGCTAAAAAATCCCAGAAATTCCAGCCCGTGAGATAAAGTTAACCGAGATTCTTCTTATAGTAGACTGAGTGGTCCTTTTAGTATAAAATGATAGTCCTTTTAACGAGACGGCAGTCGGTACAATCACGGAATAGGACCGATCCTGTAGCTAAACCAATGACTAAATGAACTGTATTAATGCAAGAGCGGTCCTGTCCCAGGAGATAGTCCGACAGTCATTTTTTTTTTTTGCGGAAAAATAATGGTCTTTTCAGCGGTGGTGTAATTCTCCGTTGCTTTTTCAACGGGAAAAATAATGTACTCACCAAAATAATTGTAAAACGTCATTTATTACAACAGCAGAGATACATTCTTCTCCGTTTTTTCCAGGCTTGGAATTTGAATTTCAGTACTGGTGGAGTTGGAATATTTGCAGGATGATGCACTAGAAAGATGGCCAATAACTTGTACAACAAACTTCTATGAACTTTATTTTGTCTTTCAAAGTTGTTATTTTTTTTATTGTTTCAATAGTCATAACATCTTAAGCATGTTATGCAGAATATAATATAGAATATAAGCCTATATCATAGAAATATAACAGAATGGGGAAAGCTGCAAAATAAAAAAGTGAAAAAAATCCAACATGGTGTAAGACCATTGCATCAGTCTTAAACGAAGATGGGATCTCACAGTGTGAATGGTATATTTTGTATGAAGGAAAGAGCAGTTTCAAAGAACAGAACATGAAAATTAAATGTTTGTTTCTATCTGCATAGTCCTGGCTTGTATTTTCATTCACACATAAACCCATGTCCTCTCAAGTCGAAGCGAAACTCAGTTAGACTACACAATTTTTTTTTTCGCAAAAACTTTGTAACACTAAAAAAATCCACAGAGGGCTTCTTGCTGCCAAACTGCAAGCTATTCGAGACACCTTCGTTTCGCTTCGACTGTGTCATTTCATATCAATTTCTACATACACTCACACCCATTAACAAACACGTTCAAAAACACTGTCACCCTTTCATTCAGATAGTCGTTCAGGGTGGTTAAAGTTATAGCAAATGAACATGAATTTGAATGAAGATTAGAAGGACATATTTACTCACAGAGGATGTCATCATCCACTTCAGTGTAATATAAAATTAAATTATTCCTAAATTCTTATTATCCTTGTTAACTTCACCACTTAAAAGCGCATCCACTTTAACTATCTATATATACTATACAAATGAATGACACAAAGCCTAAAAAAAAAATATCGAGAGCGCATTTTGCCTAATACAAACAATAATTTTTTTTTTCTCAGAAAACATCATATCAATTTTTGAACTTTCAATTCAACAGATTTGAATTTGATTTAATCTACACCAACGTATAAACAACTTGCAAACATTATTTGTCAAAAAGAAGCCTAAAGACCAAATCGGCCCCACCATGTTAATAATGGTTTGGCGGTTTGGTCAGAACCAAATCCCGTGAAAGAGCAGAGTTTAAACAGTACGTCCTTCTGTAAGAGAACTGCTACAGATAGTCTTTAAGCAGTGAAGACTCCAAGCATACTCTATATCAGTATAAAGTGTAAGGCATCAAGCGAATCATCAAAGGCCAGAAACAAAAATTGAGGATCCCTCTTCAAGTGATTTTTTTACCATCAGTAATGTACATCAGTACAACAGCAGTATCTAAGATGAGGAAAAAAAAGCCATGAAAGAAAATTAATTCTCTTGGACAATGTCACGCCCCTCTTGCAGAGATTGAAAAAAGAGTTCTGGTTACAGTATGTCTGACAACTAAACACTCTTCTTGATTTAGGTTGCGCAGTTTTTATAAGGGCGTATTATTATGTATCAGCACCCAATGCAGTGCACTTAGTAGATGGGTTTTCCACTCATCCTGAAATGTCTACGAAATTGGGTCATGAAACATGGAGAGGGGGCGAGATAATTCCTTTTTTTTTGTTGTCCCATCAGTTACTCAGAAAGACCGCCCTAGTGTGCTAAATTATTGTTGTTGGATAAAATTGCTTTATTCACATAACAGGATGCATTATCAGTGGTTGGATTTCAGAAATGTTCCTACTTTGGGTTACCATGTAAAAACGAAGGTACTTTTTCTATCCCATCAGTTTCCCAAATCTATGAGGTGTGTTTATATGAGATCCAATTTATCTCTTACGTCAAATATTAGTTTTGTCAGTTAATTTGCCATTGCTTTTTTTATTTGTGTAAAGATAACTAAATAAAATGGATTACAAGTAAAGATATATGCGAGAGTGTTTTGTTTGAAAAGTATTGTCTAAATGTCCGTTAGTTATCACGGAATGACCCGGAAATTAATTCGATGCTCGCAACAAGAAGAAATTTGAGAAAATGAAAAACAATGCTGGAATGAACCTTACAGGCAAAATGAGGTAACGAAGTAACTCAGTCTAAGTCCTCATTATCCTGATGAGCTCTGAACAACCTTTGAACCTTCACAAAGGAGGATCAAAATATTCGAGGCCTTGCCCAGGATTTAAAAATAGGTATGGATGCCCGTTTTCAGACGAGTGGATATCTTCACTTTCTTTAGGGAAGACTCCTCCAAGCAGGTGTTCGTCAGATATCACGGAAAACCTTTTCTGGGTGTTGTTGTTGTTAACTATACAGCTGTAAATTTTTCCATGAAATCTTAGGCCTTCTCATGACATAGCAAGTTCTTAGAACTGCGATTTCCTTGATCTTCTTCGAAAGTTCTGTTTGCCCTAAACATTAAAGTTTACAGAAACATTCACAGTTCTTTTGGTCAGGCCAAATCACCAAAACACTCAATATCATAATTCTATTATACCAATATCAGAAGCGTAACATTGCCAAAAGAACTGTTCAGATGAACAATGAGTGAGACAATCAATATGAGATGATATTTGGTTGTGTGGTTGTTGCTGTCGCTGCCTTTGTCGTAAATATATCACTACTGTTGCTGTTTATATTCTCCTCCTTGTGTTGTAAATATTGTGGTTGCTGCAGTAGCTATCCTTTTTCGGTGATGTTGTTGATGTTGTTGTTGGTGGTGGTGGTGGTAGTGGTGCTGGTGGTTTACTTACTGTTGTTTTTTGTTGTTGTTGTTGTAGTGATGGTTGTCGATGTTGCAGTGCAGATAAGTGTTGTGTCCTATTCAGTGTGATGGAAAAAAAAATACGACGAATAAAACTAATTAAGCCAAACTTGTTAACTTCGCGCCATGTAAGCGCCCCCTGGTGCCCGAACCTCCTGCGCCTCTTGGATCAAGGCACAACAAGGACAGAACCAGACCGCTAGACAGTCCGTTAAAATGCTGCCCTCTATGTTACTCTGCGCTCGGATCTTCCCTCGGGTCAGCATGTGGAAAAGGAAGTTGACCACGGGGACGAAGTAAACAAGGCCACACAGCAGACAGCTTTCCCCAACAGATTCAGCGTTCTTCCCGTAGGTGTAACAAGGCACGAAGTACGTGATGACGCACAGGCCGATATTGTCGAAGCATCCGAAGAGACCATGTTTGAAAGGCATGTTGGAAGAATGGAGTTGTTTGGACTTCCTGAAGTCTGGAGCAAGACTTGAACAAGATCAGCTGGTTCTTGAGAGAGACAAAAATCTCAGACGCGGACAAGAAGAAATGGCCTCTTCTTCCTTTTCAGAATGGTTGCCAAAGCTGTGTCTTGGCTAAGGCAATTTGAAGTCACCAGCAGATTTCTGTAAAGAAATCAAGAAAAACAAAAGGTATTTCAGGCCTCATTGTATTTAGTTGTGCTGCTAGAATCTTTTCACCCGTCCCCCTGTGCCCCTTCCCCTGGCCCTTCCTCATAAAGCTAGGAGTTTCCAAGAAAGTTCCCCTTCCTCGTAAAACTAAGAGTTTCCAAGAACGTTACCCTTCCTGTCCCCTACCACTACCCACCTCCCCAATTTTCCAAATTTAGTGTGACAGTACACTTGTACTGCCAGTAGTAATGCCTTCTATCATTATCCCCTTCCCCAGGCAAACCAACGCACTTTTTATTTCGTCATTGTTCGGAGCTACCAGCCACCTGACACACACACCCCTTTTCCACATTTCACTCTCGTACCAGTCTTGGTCACTGAGGGCCCTTGCACATGCACATACCGCTATTAAACATTACCTTACACTCTACATGACTGCATTGTTATGTGCATCTAAAGCAAATGTTTTTCATGAAACACATCCAGTATGACTAATATGCAAAAATGCCGCAATATGCAGACTCAGAAACAGGCAGTAAAATTACAGCACCATAAGGTAATATCGTCTTCTCCGCTTGGCAACTTGGATAATCGCACTTCCGCTGAATCGCAATATTTTCCACCTTACAAAATATTATATACAATTCAAAGGACAATCACAAGCCCTCTTCATCGCAACGTTTTCTATGTTCCCGAGGACTTTCAATTAAACGGTGTAGACTATATAAGGTTTGGATTATGGTATTTTAACTTGCATAGTTTCAAGAGCTATAAAAGTGTCAAAAATCTACACATATGTGTATCTCTCAAATTGAGTGCTTAGTCACAACCTGGTGAAACCGATAATTTTGTTTAACAGTGTCAACAATGTGTAACGTACTGACGTAACAAATGCCCTTAGTTATTACATCGTCTGTGTCGACGTATAACGTCGTATTTCACATAAATGCAGTTGGGAGAAAAACGGGATCGTGCACAGAGTTTTTCACTGGCACAGAGAGACCTGTTGTAACGTCCTTATAATAATATTGTGGGCGCTTTGCAGTGGTGGGCCGATACCAGAATTTTTAAGTAACGTGATATCAAGCTTTCAGTCTCTTAATGCCGAAAGTATCGATTCCATTTTGATATTGATATTTAGTCAACTTAGTGCCGGACATGCATTTCGATACTTTGGATGTTTTCGATGCATTTGTCGATTCCGATACTGAATCAAAATGTCTACGTGTGGAGAGTGTCAGCACTCAGAAACGATAAGCCAGAAACTCATCGCTAGCTGATAGAAATCCAGACTAGTTTATATACGAATTCCGATACTGTCAACAGAACTAGTGTGAAATGATACCAAAATCTCCATGTGGCCTAGATTTAGTTTGTGGACTGCGCTCTCATATTATCAGTACAGACGATAATATTATGTAATATCGATAGGGTATTCGATTTCGGTGACAGCCGGGAAGCCATATTTGCCAGTTACCAAGAGCGCGGGCTGTTGAAAACCATCCGCATGGGACGCCGCCCTAAGTGTCCCAGGACTTTTTTCTTTGTTTCCCCATCCTCTCCACCCCCCCTCCCCCTCCGTTTCCCAAATCACTACCACCACAACCATTCCCGATCCCATCCCTTTCAAAAAAAAAATTATCCGAAATCATCAATAATACACACACACACACACACACACACACACACACACACACACACACACACACACACGCACACCACAACACATGTTTAGAACTAAAATTCGAAAATGGGGGACAATTAAACTTTGTAACACAGGAAAAGACACGATAAACTTTATGAATCCTTATGGAAATATATGCTCTGAACAAATGCAGAAGAGCTAAAACATTAAACAGAGAAATATTGTTGTACGAAATGCGATTTTGTATCGGGATATGACAGTCTACAAATTATGTAACATTTAATAGACTAGCGGCCAAATCTCCAAAATCGGCTACGCCCTCGCTGTTTAAAAGAAAGTATTCATAGATGATAACAATACATATATAATAAGTGCCTGGCTTGCTTAGAAGGCTGATTCATCTCTGCACCGCATTCAAAGCCCTCATAACGTAGTTGCAAACTTAAAACAGCACAAGGATATTGATGAAGCACAAGAGGAACGTTAATGAGAAGGTGTGATTTCCTGTTGTTTTTGTTTTTTTTACTTTTGTTTTCTGACTCATATCTTTGTGTGTCACTATCGTAGATAAAATGAGTGAAGAGAGGGAGTCAAATGCAATCTATACCCCACTCTCCCCCTTCCCCACCCAACTCCATACATACACAAACATGATTTCTATCCTTGCCTTAAGAAAATGATACGTATACCGACGGAGGGAGAGGTGGGGGAAGAAAAAGGGTAAGTTAGGTTTGTCGATCGGTTGTTCTATATACTGAAACGATCATAGTCACATGTCTCAACTACTTTCCTCGCTTTCTCAAGCCTGTCATGAAAGTTCAGCCTGCGTCAGCGACCTGATTGTATTTAACTGTTAAATCCTTGGCCCTCATCTATCTATCTATCTATCTATCTATCTATCTATCTATCTATCTATCTATCTATCTATCAGTCTGTCTGTCTATCTATCAGTCTGTCTGTCTATCTATCTATCTATCTATCTATCTATCTATCTATCTATCTATCTATCTATCTACCAGCCTGTCTGTCTGTCTGTCTGTCTGTCTGTCTGTCTCTCTGTCTGTCTGTCCCCAACGCTTTCTGTATATTCCCCTCACTTGCATACTCTTAATATAATTATATTAAAAATGAATTAAGGACCTTGGCGGCATAACGCACTCACAACTCAGAATACGAGCCATGATTCAGATGTCTTGCGCGAGATGTAAACTTCCCCTCAAGACACAGAGACACACAGCAAAATTGGCGGTTACGCCCCTGCCTTTCCGCTTTTCATGATTAGCGTGCCTAACAGCGCAACCATGTGTCGGTTTCATTTCTCAGCACCGATAGCCAAGGCCTCATCCTATTTCACACTCGCATCATATCCGAGTCTCAGGCACTTACTTCACGGCTTGTACTAGATTAATGTTGTTCTGCTGAACAAACCTTCGTTTCCGGATGCAGATTGGTCGAAGGTGTTCCCCCTCCCCTCCCGTGCGACACACACACACACACACACACACACACACACACACACACA
>JAWQUT010000030.1:0-41106 GCA_033807755.1 Ellobium chinense
AGAGGTTCCCATGGTTACAGCCTTAATTATCGCAAGGATTATGCATAATAATATGGCCATTGGTACGTTATACACTTCGTTGTCTTCGCTCATAAGCTGGAGCAGAAACTACAAATCATTGGTGGATCAGACGAAATCCCAAATTAATTTTATTCACTGTGTGCGAACTTGACGCCACAACCAAAATCCGCCATCTGCGAAAGAGTCATACAGGTACAACGCTTCCTTTTCAGTAAACAGTGAAAACAGTAAGAGTTCACACAGTGATTCTTGAGAATTTCTAGGTGAAAATCGCTTGAATAAAACGGATTTCTGGTTAACCATTTTCAGCATAACCAGCTTCTACCTCACTTCCAAACAGGGCTGAATTTTTGAGTTTGGACTTTATACCCATTCAAAAGAAACTGGGCCTGTGTTTGCGGCACCAGAAATATTTGCTCAGATTATTTGAAAACCTCAGTGATGCTGTTTCGTTCACACTTTACTTTCCCGATCCAGCCGCTATTTCAGCTTGCGCCCTCCGGCCTATTTTGTTCATAAAAGAAGCATCCATCTTGTGAGTAGTCGGGAAGAGTGTCAAGGTCACGGGTGAACATTAGGCTCGCACGTGGAAGTTAGGGAACATATTCAGGCAGTAGGTATTTAAGAATTAAATTGTTGTGAAGTTAGCGTCCGCGTGGTGTAGTGGTAACACGTTCAGACTTGCAAGCTGAGAGACCCTGGTTCGATTCCCTGCAGGGGCATGAAATTTTCTAGAGGAAGTTTTTTCGGCCTATCTTTTAAAAATGATCCTTCACAGTAATTTGGCAAAATCCTTGGTGACACACTTCCCTAAAATAATTATGTAACGTCATATAACATCGAAAAAATTATCTGACTGAGCGCACATTCCTCCCCTCTAATACAGTAATAAAGAATGAATACTATATGCCTTGCCACCCGGTTACAATCTGTATTGAACTTTTGGACAAACAGTGAAAATCTGAACCGTGTATATGTGTCGTTCTTGCTTCATGTTCATATATCAAGCTGTGTCCTACATGACTCAAGGAGTTACATGATCTTATTGGTAAAGAAGAACACTATATGCTGTACTGTAATATTTTAAATTTTCAGAGACCTATGGTGGATGCGATTTTTCTCAAGATAAATCCTTTGGGAAAACAGATCTAGTTTATAAACAAAGAAGTAAATGTATTTCCTTCATTTCAGAGTTTGTATTGTCTTTGCATATTTCTAGAAAGCAGTCCTGTGACCATATGCATAATCTATACGTTAATTAATGATGTACTGTGTTAACCACAGTGAACACTACTGATGTTTTGGGACTTTCCGGTGGTTACCGTAATGCGTAACTAGTTAACTAACGTAAGGCTTATGCATACGGCCACTGCTTGACAGCAGGCAACTATACTGTATAGTACATGTATATTACATTTTTTTGTAGTCCCATCGCACCAGAATCAACTTATCAAGCTTTTCCTGGCTGGAAATGCTACGTTTGGATCTCCAAGTCATCATCACAAAACTCACAGCAATTTCTGACCAGCGGCATAAATTGTTAGCATTACACTCACAAAAAGCTGTTGGTCTCCATGGGTAACAGCAGTAAAGGGGGTATTACACGTACAGTGGGTACGGAAGAACTTTTTGACTGCAGTCAGCCTGCAGGCCATCGTAAAAATTTAACGGGTATTAGACGCAACGATCAAAATGAAGGTCATCCGGATCACACGAGCACATAAATAATTTCCCGCCAAATGAAGCCATGATGGCTGAGACAACATTTCGGGATCTTGACGGTCTAGCAATTAATGTTATTTTGATAAATAAACGAACACGAAAACAAGGTGGTATGTGGTCAAAAAACTGGCTTTTAAAGAGGGGTGAGCTCTCAAACACAAATATTATGGAGGAAATTAGAGCATTTCCCGAGGACTTCAACACTTTCATGAGGATGGACGAAGAGACTTATTTACATTAATTTGTTGTCTCTCGTCTCGCTAAGCAATCAACAGTGATGCGAGCCGCTATGATTCTTTGCACCACGTCGCCATAATAGAATAGAAAGACCTACAACACAAAGACAACACGTGCACAAAACTTTGCTAGACGTGTACCGAGACAATGACACGGGTCATCAATGTCAACACAAGAACAACAAAACACACTAGGCAAAGCCCTACGCTTTGAAAGAAATAGACACTTTTTTAAAACTTTTAAATAAGGCAATAAAACGAGTTACTCACTCGCGAGTCATTTTGTTAATTTTGATACGCTGATTCCGAATTTGATATTATTTTTACGCTAATATGTCATTTTCGATAAGTTTGTAAACGGACGTTTTCTCGCCGGCGGGGAAAACTTCAAAGACATGCCGCTCCCTCCTTCCGACAGGCAGTCCCGACGCCAAAAAATCAGGCGCTGCCTGATTTTCTGGCTGTGAGGACGGACTGCAGGACGGACTGACGATTTCAGCCAGTTTTCTTATTACACGTTAAGAACGGACTGAAGCTCAACCGAAGTTCAGAATTCCTTCCGTACCGACTGTACGTGTAATACCCCCTTTAAGTAGTTGTCTGGTTGATCAAGTGGGCCAGAAAACATGTATTTTCAACAGCAGATTACAGCAAGTGCGAAGCATTAAGAATTCTAACTTAATAGGATTTAATGAGGTTGACTTGAAGTGACAGCACACACTACCATTCCTATTATCCCCAAAATACGTTTGCTCTGTTTTGGCACCCCTGCCAACGAACAATAGAAACTGTTGTGCCATCCAAAAACCATCATCAGTAATAAATGTTGCTGTCAGTGGATGGATGTGCAAAGACATATTTCTGTCTACACAGTAATGCAAGTGTAAAAAAAAATATGAAAGAACATTTATCTATGATTTGTAACCAGATTCTGCAAATAATTGAACAATGGTGCAATATTGTGCTTACTCATTCACTGCACTGTGATAATTCATATTTTTACAACTGTACATACAACCAAAATCAATTTCATGGCACAAGTAGGTTGAGTGCATCATAACCAGTGTTAACAACAAAGATCATAATGACCAATTTATCTGTCAAAATATTTATCTCAAATTGGACCATTATCATCATTCACTTGAAATTATCAGGTCGTGAAATGAAATATTACTCTGCTAACACTGAATTTATGTTGGTTCTTGGTTCCACAGTGTGTTTATGTAGCTGCAACAATAACTATACATGTGCTCAATATAAATGTCGCTGTATATATCAGTTTTTAAACTTGTGAAGTGTTACTATCCACGTCTGCTAAAACCATGGTTTTTTCTGTTGGTTCCAAAGTGGAGGTTGTGTCTATAATCATACCTGTGCTCAGTATGCATGTCTATTTAAAGGGATCATCAATACAGCTATGTTGCTACATTTTTGTGAGAACAGGGCTTAAAACAGGTAAAGGTATTAACACTTGTAAAGTACAATATATCCACACTAGTCCTCTAAAACTGTTGATTTAGGTTGATTTGAAAGAGGGTAAGCATAACTGTGAATCCTTGGAATGTATATCCCATTAAGGGGTTAAACAGAACAGCTGTGTTGTCACAAGTCTTTAATATATTAAGCAAAAAAAATTCTGAGTAGCATAAAGTTTAATTTATACGGTGCAATGTTTATACTAGTCTACTGAGATTGTTTTCTATTTGTGTTGGTTCTAACTTTTCTTATTTTACTATCAGTTAAACTGCGATACTATAGGCCTACTTAACAAAGGGATGGGCAGGAACACACTGATGGACATAAAATAGACTTGAATTCTTTTCTTCTTGTTCCAGTTAGTTTTGAACAGTGTTAAGGAGCCCCTTAAATTTAATATACAGCATCTATTGTACCTGTAACCTCAGCAGATAACAATTATGCCTTCCAAGAAGATGTGAATGTGTCCATGTTAAGTTTTCTTCCTGCAAATTGGATGAAAATTATTTCAAACTATCATCTGTTTCAATAGCAACATTATTCTTCTTGAAACAATGGAGGTTTACATTTTTGCACATAGCACTGCACTAAATTCTTGTTCAACCCAGAAACCCCAGAAGACTTTGTTGGCAGTTTTGTTTTTTTTTCTTTCCTGAACCCAAGACCTCTAGCAAATTTCACAGGCAGGGTTAGGAGTTGGATTAAGAAGAAATATCAAACTTGGAACAGTTCTTAGACATTATTATTGTCTATGAATTCTCAAGTATGAATCCTCATTTCCAATCCAGCCCTGAACCTTAAACCAAGCTCACTCATACTGTGCAGAAAAGAGATCAAACAGTCAGATGTACATAGCATCCATGTCAGGCAGTCTAAGTATGCTTTAAGAATTAGGTTTATGCATGATTGGAGGGCAATATCACGGGACCCTTCCAAGGGCAGGTTTAAGCTCATGGTTAGGGGCAGGGGATGAACCTCAAAAATCCTGCAAATTCTGTACATAAATTCAAGAAGCTGACACATTCCTAAATTTACACACTAATTGGTGGAAGGGATAGCATACCACATGCATATGCAGCCCTCTGTTATCAATGTGAGCAAAATGTAAGCTTCACAAATCTAAACTCCATGAGCTGCACAAACTGCTTATTTAAGTTAAGTTGGATAAAGTTTCCAACACACATCCAATGCTTCTAGTCTAACTTCACACTGTTCTTTAGACAATTTGTCTCCTGATCCATCTGGAACAGGCAACATGTATTGCTTAATCGCAGCTCCTCAACAACATGAATAGAGTTGTGATGAAAAGGAGTTGTGATTATCCAATGACTTTTATAGAGGAACACATATGTAGCACTTTTTGATATGGATACTACTATGATTAAGTCGAAATTGTGATTATCCAGATTGAGAGTAAGCAGTCGGCTGTTGTAACAAGCATGCAAATACGAAACTGTCCAACACTTTATTAAAGGAAAAAAATAAAATTTAATCACCAATGCTCAGCAAACTGAACTGTTTCATACTAGTCACTAGATTTTTCAGCATTTTCCCTCTCAACAAATTAAAGGGGTCATAACATTCAAAATGGCAGAATGTAAATTTCTAAAAAATAACCAGAACAATACTCAGCAATCATAAAAAAAAAAAGACCATCCAAACAGGAAATGTAAATGAATAATTATATTTGGTACTACTGGAAGATGTTGAGAGTTTGATCAACATAATATCAGTAAGATCCACACTTGAACTGACTTTATTGCCAATAATCTGTGTTGTTTATGAGTCTGAAATGGTCTGCTGTTATGACATTCGGTGTATTATAAGCAGCATGACAACAAGTAACAGAAAATGGTTTTCCCTGACAACACTCATTCCCACATGCATACAATCATGATAAAAATGTTAGCAAATAAAACAAAATGCCTCTCTGAGGCCATCGAAAGCTCTTCAATAATGATAATTCGGTTGCAAAACTTTCTAGATATACACATATATGAAATCAGATTTACTAAACTTGATACAAGAAGCAACAGTTCACCTTTCGAGCCACACAATCTTTTACATCTGCACAACTTCACTCTCCCCTAGAACATTTAAGACACGGTGTGGAATTTGAGAGATGACAATCATTAACTATAAACGCTTAACAGAATACAACACATTACAACTCAGTTTTCTTGCCCTTCTTAGCCTTCTTTCCATCCCTACCATAGCCTTTCAGACCATCAGTAGATTCTTTTGCCAAGTATTTGATGAAATCATCAACTTCACGGCCACCCTGGGGAACAATGAAGGAAAATTTCAGTTGCAGAATTCTTAAGAGGTTGGTTTAATAAAACACTGATTTTAAAACATTCTGCTGTAAATTTGACTGCTGCTCAAACAGGCTGAACAAACAAATGAGCAAATGCAAAGAAATTATCAAAGATATAATATGAACAAAAAAGGGCAAGGCACACCATCTTAGGCCCAAGTAAACTCACAACTGAAAGGGGACAAACTTCTGCTAGTACCACCAACCACAGCAAATATGGAAGGAGATGTTAATAGTCAGTATGTGCTCACTGCAAGAGTACAGTCTGATGAATAAGTTTATTGAAAACTGTGCTGCTGATTCCTCTTTGTCAATAGTTCCAGATATGAGATCATTATCATGTCAATGTAAAACATATAGTTCAAGCTTCAAAGAGGACATGAACTTTGTCTCCTTCAGAACCTGAAAACATTTCTTTTCAGATGCAGTATTAGTCTTTATGCTGTATGCCCCACTTTACAAACTTGCTTTCCAGGCACTGCAAGCCTGTTCAAAGAATAGGTACTGCTACCTCTACAGAATGCTTCAGATTATTTGATATACGAAGCAACAAGCTAACATAAACAGAGGAGTTACTCACTTCATATTTCTTTGGTGCACTTTTGCTTCCCTTGGGAGCATAATAAATGGTTGGGAATCTGCAGACAAGTGGATATACATGTAATGAAATAAGTGTACATTACACAGCTGACAAAGCCTTTTTAGATTATTACAGAATTCCAAAATGGAACGTACATTCTCTTTTATGGCTACCTATCTCAATACAGCCCTGATACACACTGTAAACTTGTATGACTATTATAATACCTGAAGAGATCAGGGCAATATCAGAGTTACATTTTTATCCACAACAATCTGACATGTGAATATCAACAGTACATGCCGGATAAAGGATGTCTTCAGCTACTATTTTGCAAAAGAACTTGATATCGAAGTCTTGTGCTCCAATGTTTTCTGACAAAAATGTCTATGATTTACTATTTGAAAATCCCCAACAATCACTGTTTTCAGCAAAGTACTAAGCAAATACACTGTAGAATGGCAGTCAGTCTATGATGATACATATGGCCTGCCTTTTCTGATGTACATGGCTTGTTAGATCACCCTAAATGTGAAATCACGATTTACAGAAACCCACAGACTCACATTTAATGAAACCAATTAGAAAAACCCTCAAATTATAAACAGGATTACCAGAAATAGTATATCCATGAGACTGATTGATAAATGTGGATGAAATCATTCCCATCCTAGTGATCACTTTATTAGCATAAATGCTGTAAGACAACTTTGATGCTACAAATACAAAGAAGTTGAAAAGGCAGGTCTCTCAGCTCAAGAGATTTGGCATTTTTAGTTCCTTATACATAATTCAATTATTAAACAACAATGAATATTTACCCTCTGACTTCATAAGGTGATGGAACATCATTAGCTGTGGCATCCATTTTGGCAATAACTACATCATCTTCGTCCTTAAGCTGTGAATACATCAAAGATAAACAGTTACCTCAATTTGAGAAGACCCAGTGAAGCAGATACAAACATTCATACAGTAGAAACATGTTAAAATGTCCCTTTGTTTACCTGGCCACCTGATTAGTGCAAATCAATGGTTCAATTTCCATTATGTGCACTTTATCCATGTCATTTTTTTTTTCACAAACATAAATCAGTTTAGCAAACCTAACAAACCTGTCACTCATCACAGTTCCACAATTAGATCACTACCTAATGCTTCCGACAGCTCTACAGATAGTCAGCTTCATTTCTGCAAGATTTTGGTTGATGTCTCCTGGTCCAGGCCTAAAGATGTGACTGTTAAATTACATTCGTGTACTCCTGAACATACATTCATACAGAGATATTTCTTAAATTCACATTTAATTACTGGATTTCCTGTTCCAGTAAAGTGTTTCTTGTTAAGAAAACGATTTTTATATCAAGTTCAAGTTTATTTAGGCCGAAGCCAATCACTTTACAATACATATCAACAGTTCAGAAAGTATGAAAAGGAAGAAATAAAAAACAACAACCACAAAAACAAAACAAATTAAAAAAGAAATACCTTTGTGCCTATCTGCCAAAATTGATAATTTGCCAGGAGATGCACAGTTTTTACATGCCAATTTTGTAGCTTTTTAAAATATTGAAACAGAGTATAGCTAATTTCCGTGTCTGGTTGAGCTCGTCTGTTCTGAAACATATTAATAAATCGTACCATATTTGGTTTAATTTTCAAATAACATGGCAGATATTTACTTTGTAAATATCACTACATATTAACTGATACCAAGATTCACAGAAATGAAACCACAAACAGTGGAAGCATTGAAGCATACTGCTAAGGTTTCGAAATACAATATCTGCGAAGAGTGCCATATTTTGGCAGTCACCCTTTCCAGGTTACCTTTGTAGCCAGTTCTTCATATTTGGGGGCCAAACTCTTGCAATGGCCACACCATGGAGCATAAAACTCAATGAGGACATCCTTATCTTCATTGTTCACAATATCATCAAAGTTCTTGGCCACCACAACCTGGAATGACAAAACAAACTCTTCATGACTTCATGGTATCAACAGAAGGCTACTGTGGTTTACAGTAAGTCAAACAGTATACAATTATTATTGTTAGTGAATTACTGTTATTATATTAACATTATGCTTGTTCCTCCTGTTATAAAGACTTTTCTTTGCAGATTTGCAATTATCTTTAGGTCTACGGTGCACGACAGGTTATCTCCGGGTCATGTATCTGAGTTTGATGTCATATACTGACTGGTTGAACAGAAAAGAAAAGTTATTTGTTGGAGTAATCTAGAAAGAAAAGATTTAAGTCAAGCAGAAATGTGAGGTTCAAATAACATGTAATAAAAGAGAGAACAGTCACACATGGCTAAAGGTTTACCTTTACAGGTTCATCATTTGAATCTGGCACAGGCTCGGACTTGATATGTGGTTCTACTTTACCAGCCAAAAAGTCTCGGACAAACTGCTCAAATGATTCCACACTGCAAATAAAATCAGCGACAAAATTTAGCCTCCGAATCTGAAATACTAGTTGCCCTTAGCACCAATTTCAAACTACATATGAATTTCTCACACCATCATGAAATCATATACATATTTTATTCATCACTATGGACACACCTTTTAATTATGCTATTACTGTGCAGTGAAGCTGACAACTACAGCAGGACTTCATGACTTCAACATCTCACCTGTGGCAAAGTTCCACTCCTTGGTTCTATATTCCTTCATTAAGCTTGTCTCAGGGACTTGAATACCTCACCAATTCAATTTTCTGAATCACTCTACTGAGATTTGAAGTTGCAAGATTCTACTATATCAACATATTGGAAAGGCATGTGAAAACAATATCCTTGTGGGGTCAGACTCCAAAGCTTCAATAAATCACCACATTTACTGAAAACACGACAGACTTCATTTCTCAAGCATACATGATGTCAAATAGTGTTTTTTTACAAAGGGGCAGAAGACACAGTGTTGAAACACAGCAACATCCACTGCTTTTCAAGATCATCTCCACATATAATTTCAATTGTTTAAATTCTAAACCCAAGCTTAATAAAAGTCCTCCCGGAGAGAAATTGGCAAGTATGGAATTGCTCTTTTATAAAAGCAATTTGAACTTTTTCTTTCTGTTATATCTACCTCCTACTGTATGACTTTCACATATAGGAAGAAAAAGATATTGAAAAATCAAAGTCAGGAGAATATGTGGGATTAGATGATGGCTGAATTTCATTTTCAATAAGAATCTAATGTGGCAGTGACACTGTGCACATCTCTTTTGTGATAATGCTACATTAATCCCTGTCCATCAGGTCTGTACTCAAATGATTTGGTTATTTAAGTTTAATTTGTAAAGAGAAAACCAGTCTGTCATCCCTGTCCACCAATCCTCTAGTAGTAACTGAGGACAGATGCAGCACAGAAAGAAACCTCTGCTAACATATCTTGAACACTTGAATTTGAAAGGAGATGAAGACATGGTAAAACATGTTCTGTGCTTCTATGTTTATTTTTTTTTGTGTATTTCGATTCATAATTGCTGAAAATGTGACCTTGCAATAAAATATATACAGTAAAACCTGTGATGTAGGGACACTGAAGGGAAATCAAAAAAGTGTCTCTACATCACAGGTGGTCCTTCATCGCAGGGAGGGTTGGGTTCTTCATGTACACTAAGGTAAACAATGTCTCCTATGGCTTATACTTGAAAAGCATATCACAAACTATGAGCCTCATTTCATGAGGCAAAAATGATGGTACAAAGACCAGACATTTGAAAATACTCTTACCATCTGAATTATTACAGCACATTGGAAGCCATTTACAGTCACTTTTATTTGGCCCTCATTTAACTACACCTGTTTATCCCAAAAGAGAACAAAAAGTTCTTGGTAATAGAAATAGCAGAGTAGTAAGCTTGCAACTGGGGCATATCGGTTGTCCTATTGACAGTCTCTAAGTTTGTGTGATTAGTGTGTATTAAAAAAACCCTCGAACGATAGAAGAAATCCTGACTTAGGTTATACAGACTAATTATTCCCGTTCCCCCATTTATGGAGAACCCAGTCACGGACAGTCACACAGCAATATTATAAATATAATCCTGTCCGTTCATCAGGAATAAAAAATGATCGTCCTTCCCGCTTGCTTGGACTACTTAAGAGTATAATAACAATTACGAGGCACTGTGTAGAAGGTTGGCTACCTCTCCCCTCCACCCCCCGAATCCCCCTTTTTTTTTGCTTTTGTTTTCTGGCCGCTAGGCATGAACAGTGAGTGCAACTCACCTTGCGGCGCCGGTTTGTCTGGGTGCGTTCAGGCAAAGAGAGGAATAGCATAATTTCTACTAAAGAACCTGCGAGGGTGGCTCACTGGATTTTTTTCCCTCAACTTTGCGTTGCATTTCCATTTGATAGGTTGGGACTTGCTTTCAATGTCCTTTCAAAGTCCCACGTGTCTTTCTCAGCAGAAATCACTATTAGGCCTACCGATTACTGTACTGCACTTTATATTCCTAATCACAGAAGTTTGTTTTTTTTCTTTGACTTTCTTTTCTTTACTTCTGAAGCTAGATTAATGTTGTTTGTGCGGTCTTTTCTTCTGAAGGCAGATTCGCTTAACTTTGTGGCCCCACATGGACTTCGCCTCAACAACTAAACTCACTGCCACTGGGCACCTTAACGCGCCACAGATACTGAACTTGTCTCAGACCCCGACATTTTGATCGCAAAGAATGAGCTGTCCGGTGTTGGCTACACCAGTCGGTAGTCGCAATTACAATGCCGCCAATAATGGGTGGACAATGTGGGCTTTATAGGTTTAATATTGTGCAACCAGTATTACGTCTGTGGTAGACATACACGAGACATGGTCTTCTTCCCACCCTAATCTCCCCACCACCACAGTCACCGTGCCATACCCTCTGCTCTTTGATGTAGGTCTAAACGGTGATTGTTGGACTCGGGCTTTCCAACTCGGGAAATGCATAGGGCACATGTGGTCTCTCGTCACAGTAAGAGACGGTCTTTAATCAGTGTCCGCGCCTCACAATCAAAGGGAGCCGCTGATCGGTGGTCGGTTTCAGTGTAAAAACAATCGGTGAACAGTAAAAGTGTCCGTAGATCGGAGGGGGTCGCTCGTTGGAGGGGCCGCTGAAGACAGGTTTTACTGTATTGCAATGAAAGATGTATTATCACTTTTTTGGCATTTGCTGAGGGACCGGTCATAGAATTCATTACCAAAACACTTTTTAAACAAACCTTTCTTTTATAAAACAAACTAATGAAATTTTCTAGTCATATAAATGCAGATAAAGATAATGTGGCCTTGTAATAAAATCTGTACTATCATTTTTCAGGTTTTTGGCCATCACAGAATTCATTGCCAAAACAATATTTTTAACAAAACATTTTTTCAACAAATCACTCTCTGGTCATACCTAAATGGTTCTGTCATTTTGTACTTCTTGTTTTTGCTGTCCCAGGCACACACAAATGGCTTGTCTCCACTCCTATCTTCAATGCCACATTCGTCCAGCTCCCTGCCCATCTCATCTATGTTGCTGATGCCAAAATAAACAGTCTCACCCTCATCACGTAAACCTTTTCCCACTTTCATCACCCTGAAATGAGGAAAACATCTCTGCAATTTCATGCCATTTCCCACAATACCTTAAAAGAGTATTGCGAACAATGAGAATGCCAGTCTGATGAAGGAGGTTTGACCAATGTTATTCAAGTTAAGCTGAATCCTGTAAATATATCAATCGGTGTACAGTGGGTCGTTCTTTATCTCAATCTGTATTCATCATAGCCTCTACTACTCTGAGGAAGTATACTTTAGCCAACACAATGTCACCAATACTCTGCCCTGTCTGAATCATGTACTTTCAATGGTTAAGAAAAAATAAACCTTTAGTCAAAGTAAGGAAACTCCTCTATAATTTGATGAATAAAGAAAGAAAAAAAAAGCGAATGAGCCACTCCTTCCCCTGTTTTTCCCAAGAAATTCTATCCTCAGTAAATGAAGAGAAGCAAGAAATAGCTGTACCTGTTTCTCCAATAGTTGGTCCCCTTTGGATTTTTGGTGTAATCAACATTGAAATAAGCCACAATGACAGGCTTTCCAAAGTTGGCAGCATTGCTCATTGTACGCTCAGCACACAGTCCAAGTCTGAAAAAGATGAAAATAAAGCATAACAGCCCTTGCAACTTTACTGAATATATTTATTTCTCGAAGTAATCAATATAGATATGGTATTTCTGGACAGCACTGTGCTCTTGTTTGCTCAGATGATACAGAATTTGACTTTGTCAAGAGCCATGCATGATCAGTTTTCCCTATGACAGACATGTCAACAAGTGCCGGCAGGCCGGTCCTGACCGGTAAAAATCGACTCGGTCCGACAAAATGTTGGTCACTGTCGGACCAAATGTCTACGCTTTTCGAAAATTGGTTATAAAACGAAAGGAGTGTGAACGCACGACCTTAGCTGCTTAACGGATCATAAAAATCTGTGATGCTCCTTAATCCGAGAACACCGAAATCGTAGCAGGCACTGCCTCCGAACCTTCAGTTTTGTTTCTGGTTCAGATTGCCAGCTATGCCAGGTAAGTTAAATTATTTTAGCTCATTTTTTTTTTTTTGAATAGGTAGCGATCTCTTATTTCTCATTTAACATACCAAAAAAATTAAATTCTTAAACGAAAAACATGAGACTGGCGCAAACCTTCGAAATTTAACTTTCAAAACACCTGGCTGGCACACTACTATTGAACTTAAGATTCCCCGTTGAGAACAAGGGAAGTTACTCTTTTAAATAGATTCTCAGCAGTCAATTCTCCGCTAGGGCGTGAGTTTACGATAGGCCTAGAAAGCGATCGTCATGTCCTGGCCTATTAAGTTCAGTGCTGGGGCTCTTCCTGGAAAGAAAAGAAAGACTGAGGCGTCAGAGGAAGAGGAGGAGAAAAAGAAAAGTTATGAGGAAGCCAGAAAAGGGAGAAGTTTTAATGAACAATGGCAAGTGAGAAGGGGAAGGTTGGTGAAAGTACAGCAAACAATACAGCAATGTTTAAGTAAAATGTAGTATATGACATGACAAATATAAAGAAATCACAAAATGAAGGAGGATAAATATAGGATTTTCATGCTGATATCATGGCACTTCTTTCTTACTCTGATATTCATGTGATATTTATTTGTAATTTGATTTTTAACAATACACAGATATGTGTTATATAAGCACACAATATTTTGATTGTTTGATAGGTGACTTCAGCAGGAAACATGAAAAGACCAAACTACCGAAGACAGGCTTAAAGAGAAGAACAGCTGCACTCTGCTGGTAGTAGCCAGAGTACTGATGTAGTCATCCTGGAAAAAGAAGATGCTGCCATGGAAGGAGACAGTGCAGAAGACTCAGATGACAACTTGGACAGTGCAGACATAGAACTAACAGAAGCTAAAACTGATGCCCTCCTCACTAATGTCATAAAAAAAATACCATTAAATTTGAACTGTTTGTTTGAAACTGTTAAAATCTGTCATTTCTTTACTCTTTTTTTACAGATTAGAAAAAAACGTTTGATTTCTTTTTATTCATTTTAATTTTTCGGTCAGACAAAACATCGTCCGGTCAGACAAAACTCAGCTGCTTGTCTGACCGAATGTCCGGCACATTTTGACCATTGTTGACATGTCTGCTATGACATATTAATAAGCAAAAATGGGGACAATTTACAAAAAGTTAAGTTTACACAGCAAACAAAAACTAATTTCCTTACACTAGAAATGCTAACAAGCATCACAGGGATGCCAATGCCTGACAAAAAAAAATCCTGAAAATTGCTCGAGCACGCGGCGTATCGATATTTTCGATGGAAGCCAACCCAACCGTTGTGCTTTTATTTCTGAATCATTTTCCACAATTATAAGGCATTAAAGTCAACATTAAAACCAAATAAAGATTAAAAAAAAGTCATTTTAGAATTGTGTCCACATAACTTAAGGCCTAAATTTCTTCTGCACAGATAAAGTATAGAAATTTATATATCTACACACTGCAAGGAATAGCCATATCAAGGGTGAGTGGGGACTGCAAACTGTCACCCAAGTTTCCTTTCATAATTTCACTTCTGGATACATCACTATGAAATTTAAACATACAAGGTGCATGTTATTTTACTTTTACCGTCTCTTTACCCACAACCTACATTTGTCATCTCTTATTTGGTCCTGATAAAATATGCACAAATGAGTAGTGTTTTGACTTGCAGAGTTCAGACTGAGCTGGATTCAATGGTTCACGCCAAGTTCACAAAAAAGCTGCTAAAAGCTTTGCTGCATTCTCTTTCTGTTTAATGTCTTTGAAACTCGCCGGAATCCTACTGTTAGTGTTACGATGTGACCATTCCTTGAAGCGTAGAGCTTAGTGCCTTCTTTCCCGGTGTGCCGTAGTTTATTACTACACAGTGTGCACCACACGTATCCATCTTCTTTCAGCTTATGGATGTAATCAGATTTATAATAATAAATATAATTTATAGAAAACAATGGACTTCGAGTAGGACTATTCATTTTACATCATTGTCCTTTCTTGATTGATGACCGAGCGCACTGTTTACACTTTCCGCGAGGTCTAGTGCTAAATATAGCACCGGTATCCCACTGACCTCATTAGAGGCATGTGCGCGCGCATTCCGGATATTTGTAAAATATCTAACTTCCGGTTTCGTGCGATTCGTCCTTCGCGTATTTCATTTTCATGAATGTTATCTGGATAACGCTGGATTTTTTTTTTTCTCCGTCGCTCAAAACGCAGAAATATCCGGATTTTCTTTCACGCCACTAAAAACGTCGAAAAATCCGGATTATCCAGAAAATTGGCATCCCTGGCATCAGAAAACAATTCTTGGCTTACGCTTCAGCTTCCAAGAACGCCTTTAGCTTGACAGTTCCATAATCAGTAGTGCGAGCCTCGGATTCTTCAAAGCGGCTCTGAAGAACTTTAGGTCTGTAAAGCACAATAGCCCTTGGAAAAGAAAAAAACACAGTAGTGAATGTAAGAACAGTGATGACACTTTGATTTCTATAACAAACCTTAGGATACCTTGACTTTAGTGAAGCAAATATGCAAATATTGCTAAGCTGTTCACAGGTGAGATAAACTGTTGGCACTACAGGAGAGTTCTGTAAATTAAATGTCAAGAAATCTATGAGCATATGAATTTACCATCCCTACTTCCCGTAGCTGGAAAAACAACACATTATCACAAGCCTACCATATGTGAAAAAAATATCTGAATTGTCATAAGAAATAGTCCAAAACCAGCTAAATGTGTATGGTTATTCCCTCTAATTACGCATGTCCATGTATTCTTTTCAACTTTTCAGTGTGGTTTTCTCTCCAGCTTATTCTAAAAAATCTAGACTTTAATAAAGAAAACATTATTCTAAGATAAAGTCCAGTATTTGTTTTGATCTGAATGTTTCTTCCTTTCCCTGCTGTTAAATCAAACTTCAAAAGAGTATGAAAACACATATTTGGTAGATGAAAAAAATGCAAATTTCACAGTAATCAATCAATTACAATCAATTTGAAAGATGACTGAAAAGTAACTTACTCTTCTGTCTGCTTGAATTCAGTCTTAACTTTTTCATTTGATGTATGAGCAAATCTCAAGTTACTCAGCTGATCGGCAACTTTCATGAAAGCCTTTGCTGCGCTGCTATCCTCACTATCGAAGAAACCTAAAGTAGAAAGCAAAAAAGTCATTCATAGGAACATGAAGAGTTCTCATCAAAAACCCTTTCCAAGAACATTCATGGATATGCTAAATTATCCAAATACTTAAGGGTCTCTTTCTTTGTATTGCACTGTGTTAATTGTTATGGACAATTATCAAATGAATATAGCTTGTGGCCAAGACAACAGCTCAATATATGCAACAAATGGGCATGCCTTCATAGATATAAAATATTTCTTTAGAGACATCAGAAGGATTTTTCATAAAAAGAAATCTGAAGACATCTTTTGTTTTCAAGGGCGGAAACTTGTGCAATTTTAAAGAATCATCTTACCAATGACCCCAACAGAATCCTTGTCAAGAAAGGTGCGAGCGTCTTCCACAGTTTCTAATTTCCTAGAAACTGGCCCAGCTTCTCTATTCATAGTCTTCACAATGCCATCTGAGAATAAATACATAAAAATAAATAAGGTAGATTCTGGCGTTAATCTGTGATTTCTTTAATGCAGAGTGTTCATTCCACAGATGTATCAGAAGTAATCAGCTAAATTGCTTGCACACAACTCCAAATATCAAAGGCCAAACAGCAACAGATTTCATGAAACTTGTTTGTGACATTCAAATCATTCACAAAAGCAAGCTCATCTCATGATCGTTCAACAGATATTTTCTTAATCTAAAACTGTCAAGGGGTTTCAGTTAAACCCACTAAGCAGTATTATTCAGATAAAGAGAAATGCCAAAATTCCCTTCTTAGAAGTAGGTCAATTTCCACTCTTCAGTAACATTTCCCATCATTTACTCTACCAAGTACTACTTTGAAAAATTACCAGATTCTCTGGGTCCATCATAATCTTTAGAAAATTCTCCATCTTTGAAAATCTTAAGAGTTGGGTAGCCACTGACACCAAATTTTGAGCAAGTGCTTGTCTCAACCGTACAGTCAACCTGCAACAGACAACAATAACATCTATGAGACCTGTGAAATATGACTTGTTCTCAGTGCACACAGAAATGGGAATTTTTTGAGTTTCAAAGAAACAAATGAGGTCTGCTAGTATATCAATAATGATCTATGAACTTGACAAATGAAACTAATATCACAGGCCACATTATATTCTATCGTCAAGTCTGAATAAATAATCACAAGATGACGTACTGCCATCCAGAAGAAAAGTTCCAATAAGTAAGTGTGTAAATGCATGCTATCAACTCAAGCGGAAGGATTAAAAAAAAAAATAACACATCCATTATGGTGACTGAGAGTTATCACGTTCTTCACAAGGTAAGATTTTGTGAAAAAGTGCCATATCCACATTGCAATTACATTCTATCTTTATAAAATTTCAACAGTGGCAAGGCTACAAAAATAAATACCCTACAGGGTTCCCACTCCTTTTTCCACCATATTCCATATGTTTTCTTTATTTATTCCACAGCTAATTCTCAGACCTGTTTCCTATGAACTCACAGAGAGCATTAAGTTGTGTATTTTTGTACTGAAGTTCACATTCACATACTCTAGATCTAAATCTAGACCTGAGAAAATAAATAAACTCTGCCAAAAAGACAACGTCTGTCACATTAAAGATGCTTTCTCAAGATATAATGTCACTGATTCTTCTGTGAGTAAAGGTCATCGTTCCTATGCATTGGTTATTAATAAAACAAATGGTCACCAACATAGAGAAGTTTCAATTATGTGAAATTTACCAACCTTCTTAACCTTTTCCACACTTTGGAGCACAATATTTTACACTTTTTTCTAGGCTTGGCCATCAACATGCCTTTATCTTACAAATATTTCTCCCTAACTTCCATAATTATAATTACGTACTTACTCTGATTCCGCCAAGCCAAATAACTTCCTTTTTACATACTTCCTGATAGGAAAGTGTGTCCATCAGCTGGCAATCATTAGAACAAAAACTAATTTTTAATTAGTCTCACTAAAATCAAGTCAATGCTCATAGCTGACAATTAAAAAATAACCATGTTGAGAGCAAACCTTTGCAAGAGGCACCGGTGGATCTGACTTTTTAAGAATTCCTGCAGCCTTTTCATATTCAGGAGCCAATCTTTTGCAATGACCACACCTGTAAAAAACATGTAGTTTCATTAGAGAAGAGTCCCTGAAATTATACTGTGTGCTAACACTGCCATCACAACTGAAGATAATTATGTATCTTCAAGTTCCTCAAGACTGGGCACCTGAAAATGTTTCAGGTAAGTGTTCAGGATGCTTGTCACAAAGTTTCAGGAGCAAAGGAAGTTTCTCTTTCTTCAACAGTATCAGGCCCATCCTTTTCTTTATTCAGGCCCTCACATCCTTATCTTATTCATAGTCACTAAATAGTCACTGAAAGCCTCTACTGATTGCTGCGCATCACATGCATAATCTGAAAGCTTTAAAATGATTTGTGTCTTCGCATTAAAATGGATATGTATGAATATGTAACCAAGTGCTATGGCATAATACATTTTTAAAAGGAGGGTGGTGTGAACCCAGCCTGATATTTTAGTTGTTAAACATTATCTGGAATGAGTGCCATTAGGAATGGTTTTCCTACATTTATTATGACAGATCAATTTAGGGAGGAAGGCCTAAAGACACCTGAAACCAGTAAAAGTTGAGTGAGACTGAGATACAAACAACTATGCCACAAAGACAGTGGTTAACTTTACGGTATATTTCCCAAGCAGCTGAACATTGTTCTCTAACTTCTAAGAGCAAGCCTGATACACTCTCCAACTGCCCAAAAATGCACAAGAACTATACTGAAACAGATGTGTCTGCAGTTCATGGCCTGATGTGTGCACAAGGTGTGGCTACTATCCGTTGATCTGTCACTGCTTCTACAATAGTCTACATGGTTAAGTGCATGCTGTGTACATGTGTACATAAGGATGGTTTCTGCAAGAATAACACTGAACAGGCTTTTAAGTATGTATGGAAACATTCATTCATATTGGCCAGAACAGTTGTCAATGATCATATATAATCTATAACGTAATATTCCAAGTTGTGCCACAGACACAAACAGCACCTCTCAATTCATGTTCAGTAGGACAGAACAGGCCTACACTGATTGTACAAAATACACTGGTTGTGATTTGTAGTTCAATTTTTACACAATGAGTCATAAAAGAGAGATTTATGGGAGAGGAAGAAAGATGTTCTCAGTAAAAGGAGAAAAGGAGTCATGAGGTAGATGTCAATGTGCTTTTAAACTGTTTTAATTTAAATTTCATCGAGACTAGTTCTCCTGATCAAAACAGTTGATATGGCGTTGTCGGCAGTGTGGGCAGGTGGGAGGAGGAGATACAGGTCCCGCAAAACGCTGGGGTGGTGATAGATGGTCAATAATAATAAGTCCCTAAGTTTCAGGGTATGAGGCTTAGGAAGGGAGTCAAGCACCCCAGTCACAGTCACAATGAAGACAAAAGTTCACTCCATCAAACAGTGAAGAAACAACTCCGGTTCCAGTTCACACGGTACACAAATTGAACTTTAATACTATTGGGGTCCACAATCCAACAGAACGTTTACTTCTTGTACAACAAAACGTTTCTTCTCAGTATAGCTCTTCTTAGTAAGCCAAGCGTTCCAGTAAATACACAATAAACGTTTTTTTCTCAATACAAGCAACAGTTCTTCAGGGTCTAAAACAAACGTGCAAACCATACGTTTCTTCAAGTATACAAGAACGTACAACCCAAACATTTCTTCAAGTATACAAGAACGGTATCAATGCAGTCCGTACTCTTTTTCTCACAGGTAAACTGTCAAGGTGTGGCGGACGACGGGTGTTCCAGCTCTTTGGAGAGCGGCTTCCTCAACGCTAGCTGGCCAAGCACTGCTCCAGTCCTAGAGGTTGGCCACCCCTCCAAGACCAGGAATGCGTAACCACTAACAATTTTAAAATTCAGGCCAATGAAAACAAAGAGCTGTGCACCCCACGCTGTCCGCGCCATGACCAATGACCCTGAGTCAGAGATGGTCAAATGTACACGTGCATTGTGGCGTAACTGAGGCAAAAGAATGGTCAGGGGGAGACAATAAGCAAAGGGAGAGGATTAATCAAGGGAGGGCGGATATTCAGGAGGAATGAAAAGGGGGAGGGAGGGTCCGACAAATATAGTAAGCTTTCACCTGCTTACACTAGTTTTTCCCATTTCCTTATATTTCCGGAAATAGGATGACGGTCATCGGCACGATGCCGATGGTAGTAAAATATCGACAGAAACATCAGTGCATAACTATTTCATAGCAGTAATTGACTTATGCCACTTAAAACAAAGTTTATCTGATGTGAAAATGGTCTTTGCTTAAAATCCAAAAGTCTGGTAAGATTCTGTAAGCAAATCTAATCTGAGAATTGCGGTAAATAGTAAGACGGCGGTTACCAGCACTTCAGGGATAGTCTTCGCCTAGTCGCTGAAATTATGCCAATTGGTGCTGTCAAGTGTCGTCAGAGAAGACCCACAAACTGGCTTGTGGATCCAGCTGATGTGATTTGCATGATTCCACTTTCTTTGGAGACTCAAAAGAATGAAAAGAAAGCTGGAGTGACAAAAAAATTGGCCTTCTCTAACGACAGCACCGATTCCATGACTTATCTACGACTAAATGAACTGGGCTTAATCCGGTAATGGTCCCGATCAATGCTTGTTCGGCAATATAGATAACATACCGTCCAACATAAAAACCTGGCCATTTTTCCGAGTTTTAATGTATTCATGGTGACTCCTAGACCTGACCTGACCTAGGAACTAGTACATGTTAACTCTTGTGTGCGTGGTTTTTGAAATGGGCCGTTACTATGATTTACGTGCACGGATTTTTTTTTTATTCATGTTATGAATAAGTATGGCTGAAAGTAGCTCTAGTAGAAGGAGACGGATTTTCGAATTGTGGAAAGACATTCAAGATATCATTGGGCCTGCTAGCCAGTGGCCTAAAAAAATACGTGCATTATTTTGGTGTCAAGGCATAAAACACTGGGACCGAATTTTGTTAGCCGCTTTTGTGTACGTGAATGGCTTAGATCCCATTATTTTTATGGAATGGGTCCATTTAAAAAAGATATGCCGAGACAAAAGCGGAGAAACTCACATTGAAAATTTATTTAAATACTTTAAAGAAGGACGTTATGCCCATTCCCTATACGCCTGGAATAATTCTGCACATCGATACGAATATATTGACGGGACACCAAAATATTATGGCCGTTTTCTAAGGAAATAATGGTAAGTGCTATGTATTATATTTCATTTCATGATACAGTCTCACTCTAGAGATATCAGTGCTATTGTTCGAAATTCCTACTTTACATTCAAACTGCCAAGTGTGTAACTCTAAATGAAGAGCATTGTCTATTACTGAGGGAATTTATATGTTTACAATTTNATATACAGTACTTAGATACAGATTCAGACCTACACGAGAGAATTAGATCAAAGACAAAAAGTCAGGGGTGTATAGGAGTGTATTCTTAGTAAGGAGGAACGCGTAGCATACCGGTAATTGTTATCGAGGTCTTACCGTGTTTGGGCAAAACCTTTCCTGGAAGCTGTAGTGTATCTATTAAAGGATGAATGAATGACTGAACAAAGGAAGGAGAGAAGGTGGAAGACAGGGAAGGAAGGAAGGCAGGCATATATGAGACGATATAACATTGAGCTAAAAGAGAAAGAGAGAAGGGACAATTAAATCTATCATTTCAAGCCACAGAAGATCAAAGTTACAAAATGACCAATTGATTAATCTTTCTGATTCTCTAATCCCAAGTCTAAAATCTCATACACTTTTAATTTCACTTTTTAAAAAATTATAATCTATACAAGGGGAAAAGCTTTCAACACAATGTGTTTGGTAAAACGAGATTTACGGTTCCTGGGGTCGACTTAGGGACACACACGACTGAAGGATCATAGAGATGATACTGGAATAATAGTAAAATACAAACTGTGTGACTGAAAGATACTGTATTAAGACACACAGGATTGTATTTTGAAGATCTCTCTCTAAAACAGGCTGTGCACTATGTAAAATTATTGTTAAGTTCCTTGTGAAGAAGCAGATTTAAAGAAGAAAACAATGTACCGGTATTAAAATAAATGGCCATTGATACCAAAACGAACAAAGGCTGCTGTTTTAAGACCTCTACACAAATAAAGTAGATATTAATTCAATGACTTAATGGAATCATTCAAAAGACAGCCGTGATAACTTGTGTGAAACGTGCCAGTTGATTTTTTGCACACTTGTTTCGTTTCTTGGATTACCAAGAAATTGAGACCTGAAAGTAACTAAAAAAGTAACTAGTTACTTTTCAAAGTAAAGTAATTGTAACAATTACTTTGCTTTTAAAAAAGTAAAATAATTGTAACAATTACTCGTTTTTCAGTAAAGTAAAATAATTATAACAGTTACATTTAAAAGTACCTGACTGATACTTATGTTTGCCGGTGTTCTCTAGGTGAATGGCGTTGGGAGGGTATGTCCTCATGACATAGAGAATCAAAGTAAGGTGATGATTTAGCCCTGCAATCAGTTTGACAGTTAGGCAGTCTCCTCATATTTTTTCTTTGACTTTTAAGATTCGCTAGTGTTTTATATTATTAAACAATTCTCTCCACTCATCGCAATTCAGATAATAATGCATTGCAATGGGTAACTTGCACCAATGAGAGAAAGTATACTCTATTTAATGAGTCATAAGGTTTGGCAAATAGATTGACAATTTTAAGATGTATATTAAAAGATAGTGTTAATAATGTGGGTCGACTATGATGCCTATTGATAAAGCTACAAACTAATCAACATATAATTTAATTTCACGAAATCTACAACAGAAGTTTCAGTGCACAAGTTCATCATACCATGCATAAAGAGATGAACCAGTTAATATAATAAATATTGACTTTGTTTCGATACATGTAGCACTAAGAGTCTCGCTCGTGGCACTGTTTCGTCATAAGCTGGCTGCAGTTGCACAATGTTATTTTGGAAAGAATTGGAGATTTGGGCACAGACATTTAGAGGAGTATAATACAGTGTATTACGGTTTTCAGTCGGAGCGTCGAAGATCTGAGTGCCAATGATGGGCTCAAATGAGAGGCCCTATAAACCATCCTTTCATACTGAAAATGACAAAAGAGTTCTCCTTATTCCCTTCAAGCCAGCCTTCTTTCCCTAAGAAGAAGGCTCTCTAACAAATTTTGACATATTTTGCAGGATTTTTTTTGTGTGTTTTTTCGCGTGACTGACTTGTCCACCTGACCACCTGCATGGTCTAAGCCTACCTGGAAATGCAACCTTAACCTTTGACCTACACCAATTACACGACATGTACACAATGTTGCCAAACGTAAGGATTTTCCCTTACAGTAGGGTAAGATATCTTTACAAAACGCCATTTTCTCATAAGCTATATGGGAAACTCGCTTTTTGTTAATTGCCCGGAAATATCCTGAAATATAGGGCAAAGTGGGTGAAAATGCCGATTTTCCTCTGTTTAAAAATGAACTTCCAGGATCAAATTTGCTTCAGCATCGTGAGTAGGGAAATGTAGAGAAAAATCACATCCGTATAGGTGAAAACCATTTAACCAGAATGGCAAGATTAGGTCCAAAACAATGGCGACCATCTACGGTTGAGGAGCACCCTAATTTAGGTTGTGCATCCCTTGTTAGAGATGTCTATTAGACATTGCAAAGAATCCGGTGCAGAATTTTGGGAATGAAGTGATATTAGTCTAGACTAGTCTAGATCTAGTTCACCTAGAGCAGTGGGAGCTGTTCAGGTAAAGCTATAATAGTGCGAATTTTAGACCCGGTTAGTGTTGTTGCTCTCTAGACTAGACTGTAGAGTCACCAGAGACAGCTGTGAATGATTGAATGACAGTACACAAACGGCCCAATGCACGAACAGTGACACGACTAGCCTAACTGTTCTTGCATTGGTCCACTGAGTCTAATTCACCAATGACTAAGGCCTATGAAGTCTAGACTAGACTATGCAGCGCATCCCTATGCTATACCCTATTTATAAGCCAGGTGCCATATTAGAGGGAGGAATTCCATATTATGTGTGCCAGAATTCCTCCCATACATTTACACCACCATATCAAATACTACTAATTAGTAATTGCCATTTTCAATTTTCAACCCATAGCTTTATATAATACATATTTCTTCAGAAATTATACCATTCATTTGAAGTGTATGCTTCAGTTCTAGTGCATCATTTATTATATTTATCACACTGATTGGAGGGCACTTTCTTTAATGTTAGTTGCAGTTGTTTTAACCCCGGTGATATCTTGGTTGATGATGATGTGGCTGGCGCTGTGAATTAGGTGTGCTTTTGGCTGCTGCCACAGAAGTAAAATGAATAATTCTGCGATTATTATCTTCCACTATATTAGGTCCATTGGAGAAAACAACATAGTCAGCTTACTTGCCATTGGCCAGTCCAGCTGGGTAGGGAGAGAGAGAAGGGTCTATTTTATGCTTTTGGTGTTGAACCATAAACCTAAAAGTTCTGGCAGACCTGTGTGGAGAGGAGAAGTGCTCATCCACATTTTGATGTCTAAATAAATTCTCTTTCCATGTCCCTTGGTGTAGTGTGGGAATAGTCAAAGGGGGAGGGGGGGGGGAGGAAGGGTGCTGGACCAGAGGGTGGTAAATAATTCTCAGCTACCTTTACCTTTAACAGACTAGGAATGTATGCCACAAAGACACAAGTTCTCTCAAGTTGCATAGAAGATGTATGAGATAGTATGAAGCATTCCCATCTCCTTTCTTCCCTTTCCCAAGGCAGTGTTTTCTCCTGGTCATATGAGATGAAGGCAACATTTTCCTTGATCATAAATTTAGGTAGAGAGTTTTGCAAAGATTTAAGGGGATTTTAGATTTTTCTCAAATCCTTGTCTGTTTCTGTTCAAACATTGAGGGAGCATCAATATGCAGTCACTGAATTTTTAAGGGGGATTTTGAAATTTTAAGAGTGAATCGAGTAATCATGCAGTTTGTGCAATCTGGAGAAAACATATGCTTCTCTGCTTATTATCCTTGAAGGAGAGGCTACATAGTTATTGATTTGGGTGTGCTGGATTACTTTAAGCTGTGGCTTAATGAATTTAACAGCTATACTATCAGGCTTCAGTTTAACTTCGAAGTTTCTACTGTGCATTCCACATCTAGGCATAGCTGTGACAGTCTTTCAGAACATTAGACAGCATAAACCATGGGCTATGTTGATCAGTTTTTTAACCAAGGAAAGGCCATGTGTGACACTGGAATAAAAAATATCAGGCATGTTCATTAAATGGCCATTAAACAAGAGGAGATATTATCCAAATTTTATTTTGCAGAAATTCCATACAAAGCTACCCTTTCAGTTCTTTAAAGAGTCAGATTGTGATAAAAGTTTAAAAGATTAACTGTGTATGTTGTGTAGGTTGGATGCATAGAACATAATATATTAAATGGGTTGTAGAGACATACTAAAGGATGTACAAGTTAGCCTCATTACGTAATTGCAGTCATTCACAATATTTGCAGAATAGATGAAGTGCATCTCCAGCATCTGTATGGCAACTTGTCAGCGGCCCGATTATTCTTCACAGATTGAAGCAGCAATTATAAATAACCAGCCAGAACTACTGAAAGAAGTCTTGATGAAGGTAAAGCGTTTGATTTTTCAAGCATGAAAACTATAAAAAGAAGCTGAAGCAGACATTGTTAACTAGGAGAAACCACTATGTTTGCGGTTGTTGCGGCACAGACTCACTACAAATAAACAGGATTCTTGATGCATAGTTTCATTCTTACTTGGAAACTAGGAAGATGACAGTATTTTAGATGCTGAGACAGGAGTGAGTAGGTAAGATACATATATCCATTATTGCATGTGCAAGGTATCTTAAGGCACTTGCAAGAACAACTGTTATGTCAAAATTTGTTGAACATAATTATCGCTGCAAATACCAGACCAGGCACACATTTGTCAGATTATTATTGTTTTTGTTTTCATCACTCAATTTTATCGCTAGAAACGTATTCTGTTCACAGGCAGACATAAATATGTGTCTTAACAATCGGAGAGACTCTCCCTTATTCCTTGCTGTGAAACTAAGTCACCGGGCAAGTGTGGAAACCCTGTTATCAACACCAGGCTGTGATCTGACACATCAAAACATCAACTGTTATTCTCCACTAGATCTGGCATTGGTATGACATAAAATTTTATATGTTGATTTGTGGAGGGACTTTTGATATGGTTGAAATTTCTAGACTCTTGATGGAAGAGTCACAAGATTTAGAAGCTTTAGCGAAAGGACGTGGGCAAAATTAGTATTAATTATCATATTTTTAAGTGCATTGCCTGTTTATCAGGTATCAAGTGTTTGTGTTGTCTTTGCAAACAGGAAAATGTCTGTTGTGAACTTTATTGAGGCAGTTCATGAACTAAATCGAAAACTTTTTTTGTTTGCATTTCAGGTGATGGTTTATGACAACCAGAAGGAGCCCCGCCAAAGTGCATGCTGGGAAATTCTTGAACTTTTACTGGAAGCAGGTGCAGAACCAGCATGCCCAGATGCAATGCTGTATGTAATAAGAACAGCTCTTAAACTCAATGATGACCAGTTTGTTCTACGTCTTATCTTGACTTTGATGGAGTGCTCATGTTCCTTAGAACTGCACTCACTGTTGCTCTGCAAACTTCACCGCAATCAACCACTATACTCTGGACAAAATTGTGATGAATTCCTTGAACGTGCCTCAGATTTCACAGTGAAACTTGTCAAGCTACACTGTAGTAAAGAGGGCCTGCAACATATCATTGCCTGTTTTCCTTACTATGCTGACTCTCACTGGGATTCTCGTGAACGAAGGGATAGCCTTTTCATAAAATTAATTGTATATCTCAGCGTTGTAGGGTGGAAATGGACAGATCAAGCTGATCTACACTACATGGCAAGAGTTAGTGTTGATTTAGCACAGTGGTGTTATCAGCTGCTCAGGACTGTTCCTTCTTTGACTCATTTATGTCGTATTGCCCTAAATTCTAGTCCTTATGCCAGGCAGGTTGTCGGGCCTTCCAAAATCCCCAACATTCTCCAGAGTTACCTCAGTTTTTCTGACATTGATTCTCTGGCACCATTCACCTCAAAATTTGATTTTGGCAGCATTCACTTTTGATATTTAAGGGGTGGGGGGGAAGTCCTGGAAGTGAAGTTCTCAACTATTGGAAATGGGCAGTTTTAACCTTTATAATCGGATTCAGGGGAAATACAGTCCAAAAAATTTGAATTTTTCTTACGGCCGCCATGACAGCACCCCCATCTTGAATTACTGCATCAGAAAAGTGGTCATTTTCAAAACCCTAAGGCTCTGACATTTTTCAACAAAACAATCTGAAATTTGGTACAAATATATTTTAACACCTGTTGAACAAACGTAGGCGTCATTTTTTTTTTTTTAAATATCTGTAATAGGAGTCAGCTATAGGCTTTTGAAATGAACATATAGAAAATACCAGTAGTTCCTCAAGTTTTCACCAAAAACGCTTATTTTCTAAAAAAAAAAAACAAGAAAAAAACAAGAAAAAATAATTCATACTGTTATTTAACATGGTTCAAGGAAGATAGATACCAATTTTCAAGTCAATCGGTCCAGTAGTTACAAAGTCTTAGGGACAAGAGTGTTAAAAAGAGTTTTTGAGAAAATGGCATTTGAAATTTATATAATGGTTTTTTTCACACTTTCTGATGACAAATTGTGATCTAAATGCTTCAAAATTGTCCTGCTTGACAGGCTGGCTTTCCCTTTTCAGCCTCCTTCTCTTGTCTGGTCTTTTCTCTTGCTTCGGCAATACCATTCATGCACCGATATATTCCATTTTTGTGTCTGTAAAGGCCCCACAAATGTGAGTATTGTTTACCGTTTGAGTGCAGTTTGGGTATCTTTTTCTGGTGACCCTCCTTCAGAAAAAGGGTTATTTAGAGGGGAAAGGGGTCATAATGGGCTATTAAAATCATAAGTAAAATGGTTGAACTATACGAAAAGGGAATAATCGCAGAATCTGTATTTTTATAGAAATCTTCGAATTTTAGGACACTCTTCCCCCCCACCCCCAATCCTTAACGAAGAAGTAGGATATGGGTTAAGAGTGAAGAAATACTGATTTTCATCAGTTGGGGTAAGCTTATGAGCAAATGTATTATTAATTGTATTGCAAAGTGTAGATTGGTTGGTGTTTTAAACCATTTCAGAAAAACAGTGTTTTTGTAACTATTTCTAAATACTCCAGCTCATAAAGCTCTTAAATTCAGCTTGGCTGTGCTGCAACCAAAAAGGTGAAGGTGAATCATGAAAGCTAGGCTATTTTGATTCAAATCTATGCTTTTTTCTTGGCTAATGAATAGCCAGTTTCATGTTTTGGCATTTTGACCTCTTGTAACAAGAAAAATATCCATTTCAAAAGCTTGATTGATCTTTAAAATTGGAACCGGAAAACTTGAAACAAGTCATACCAGTTTAAAATGCCAAAAATGAGCTTCCTTTTTAAAAACGATTCTTTTGTGCTTTTATATCAGGTTATATGAAGAGCTCAGTCCTCATTTCCAATTGGATAAGCTGAAAGACATATGGTGATAGGTGTTTTTAAGCAAAACTCACATGTACATATTACACTATTGTAAATTTGAGATATTTTCCCCTTATCCCCAGGTTTCTTACTAATCTTACTACCCATTCCAAAAATATGTGTTGATCTCCATGGGAGACACTGGCTCATGTTCACATCTATGGATATTAAGAATGATTATATGCTTTAGTTAATGTTGCTTTTGTTTCTGCTGCACATTAGGTGCATATCAGTGAGGTAAATGTGAGTTCTGGTTGTCTGATTACATGAGAAAAAAAATTATCTCAGGGTAAGTTGGAATAGTATCATCACATTTGTTGCCGGAACAGACCTGTCATTAGCTATAAAAACGATGATGTAGGTTTGCAACTTACCACATTTTGAATAACTTGTGAACTGTATTAGTTCTTTGTGCTAAATTTTAAGTCATATCATTGTTAAAGGACTTAAAGGATATGAACAAGACTTTGATCGCAGATTCTCTGGGTTTCTTGAAACTGTCCAGATTTTTTCTAGAAACACTAGGTGTTTGTCAGAGACATGAAGGGCTATGTGTTAGTATATCCAATTACATTTGACCCATAAATGCACTGACACAAAGATATAATTTGCTGTTCGCCTTTCTACAAGGTGTGCTCAAATGACCCATATGTATTAAGAGACATATGCATTTATACTGTAGCTGTGTAGCGCCTGCCTGCCTGCCTGCCTTGCTGAGACAAATCACCCACAAACTTGTGGTAGATTAGTGGTAATATGAGATGTGTGTAACTTTTTAATGTTTTTGGTAACAATATACTTTATTATTTGAAATGGAAGACAGCATTGACACGGGAAGAAAAAGCACACTTACCAGCTTGTTTTCACTGTGCTCAGTTATTTTTCACAGTCTTGGAATGTGGGAAAACTGTTTCAATTGCAAATCAAAAATAGCTAACGCTGATCTTTGCAGCTGCAGTTTGGAGGGAAAATGTTAGTACATTTTAGTTTTTTTTAACATGTCAACATGGACCTTGATTTCTTAATCAGCTCCTTATTCCATTTTGGTACAAGCTTGACACAGGCCATTATGGGAGCACAGTGATGTTATATTATACGCAGTTAATGCAGCTTATGGTATAGACTGCTTTCACTACATGTGCATTTTCAGTTAAGATGAATGGAGGTTATAAATGATTCAAGAGATCGCAGTACAGATTGTGGATCCAAATCTAGAGGAAAATAGGTGAGATTTTGTTTCTGAAAATCGCTGTTTTGGAAACATAAAGCATGAGCCAAAGCAGACAAACTTTGAAATTATCTAACCTTTGCATCAGCATGTACAAATAGTAAATGTAGGTGAATTTTATCTTCTCCACCATTATAGACAGTTGGATAATGGATAGCTGATGCAGAAAATAGTTACGTATCTAGGTAAAGTTGGAAGAAATCAAAAGAGAACCTCGGAAGCAACATCAATCAGAAGAATGTTCCAGTCAGCAACATGTATGAAATATTAATGGTTTTGGGGACTCCAAAAGGGAAACAAATGTGCGATGAAGTAATTGCTTGTATAAAAGGCAAAGAGGATTGAAGGTACTTTTATTTATGGCTCATGTTTTCTGAACAGAGATAATGTTATGAAAAATCACTGGCAGGTTGATTATCCTTTCTTTTCTGGTTTATCAGCTGTGTTTTTCACAAGAAATGAATGTAGACTTTTCCAGTACAGTACAGTGTTGCATTTGAGCTCATGCTGAACAATATCAAGGGCAAAAAGATGGAGGTTTTCCCAGTCATTATCTCAAACTTGTCCCACTATGAAGATTGTCCTTGAAATAAAAAAAAATCCCCAAAAACTGATTAGATTAGCCCAGATAGATCAAGAAGTGAAAGACAGCAATTAAGAATGTGGCCAAGACAACATTGTCTGACATCAGACAACATTCTCTGAAGAAAGGCAGAAAGCTCAAGCTTTGTTTATTTTCACTGGCAACTCAGTGCTCTGCACATAGGCAGAGGGTGTACTAGTACCATGTTGGTTTTTTTTCTGTGTTGAATGAGTCATTTATGCCCCAATTGTATTTGAATGGAGGTAAGGAAGCATCATTATGATCAAGTTAACCAAAAGCTGTAACTCTGAATATATATATATTTGAGATTATGGATTGAAATTTCAGTGTCATGGGTTAATACATGTATGATGATGTATCTGCATAATAATATTTTATTTAATTAATTAGTTTCAGACAGTCAAGATGAAGTGACAAGTATGTTTCACATAGAGGCTTAGGATGATAGATATATCACCACCATACCGTAAATTTATTCTCTGTGATTACAGAGCTCTTTAAACCTCTGGTCTTGAAGGATCAGTATACTAAGTTTAAATGGAGACACAGCAGCTTGAAAAATACAAGAGTCACCATTTAACTTCCTGTACTCAACCACTCTGGATGTTACTTCCTTCTTCTAACGAAAGCTCGGTCCAAAAGATTGCTGTATTATTCAGGGTTTAATGTTTATCAGTAAGGTTGTAAATTCTGGTTGGCTAATGTGACAGATTATGCCATGTAAACACAGAAGTTTCAGACTGATGAGAGGGTCAACATTTGTGTAAATTTTTTGTCATCATTGGGGAGCTAAACAGTGTATGCAAGCCAGTTAAGGGAAGGCAAACCTCCAAATTATACCTCTCATTATTATTATGACTGTCTTGCCACTGACACTGATATCTAGAAAATTTATAGTCCGGTCAAACTGAAATAGGCATTGAGGAAGCTGTTTCTGTGAGTATGAACATGTACTATGGAAAAGCCATAATGATTAAAATACAGCTGAAACTGTTCTACTTACTGTAAACCCTATCCCAAAAAATTTCTTTACAAGATGTAGCCAAGCAGTGTAAATAAGTCTTTACCAAGTACATAAGTGGTAATACAAAACTCAATGTCATCTTGACTACCCAACAAAGGAGTGTGCCCTGTTTGAGAGGAAATGAACCAACACTTTTTGAGTTATTTTTGGCAAACTTTATTTGGCATTTTTCAGTCAGAAAGAAATAATATTGTATTTGTCTATATTTTTGTCTTTTCACTTTTAATCTACTGTATTAGTTGTACAGCACATAAATCAGATAGGTTTTGATGAAAATAACTGTGAATGTGATATAGGGTTTTCACCTTTCCTTAAATATATTGACCAAACAACTAGAATTAGACGCCTCTTAAATGCTGAATAAATCCAAACAAAGCCTTGATCTGTATCCATGTAATTATGCTTTTGAGTTTCTTGATTGCATTTTTTCAATCAGCGAGTCAGAAAAACAAAAGCGTGTGAAGATTTATTTACTATAATTTGACATCACACGATCCACTGAGATTATTGAAAGGTATTTCCTTTTGAGATACAAATCTTACCTCTGGGATAAGCAATATGCTGCTGCTTGCAACATCTGTCTTCAATCAATATGGAACAGATGTGTCTTTGTTTCCCTCGAAACAGCTCACACGGATCAATAGCCTGCTCATACTGTGACTGTAAGAATAGTAGTGAGCTAAGGTTACTGTCACTGTATGCTGCTGATAGAAGGCTGATAGTGATAGAAGAAATGGTGATAGTGGAAGGGGGGGGNGGGGGGGGGGGGGGGTTGGATTTTAAAGATTGAATGAATATGTTTTGTGAGGACTGTGAACCACATCTTGACCAATAAATGTTTTCCAAGTGTTCCCCTTTTCTGTAACACTTTTGACCTTGTGATATTTTAACACTTACCTTTTTGAGTATATTAATGCCAACTATTTTGAGTATCAGTATTAATTTTTTTTGTGGTAATTGTTATATATGCACCAATATCAGAGAATAAGTATCAAAATGATTTTAATTGTGGTGTGATTTATATTTTGATTTTCATTTACATCAAACCTCTGCCAAGTTTACCTTTGCATTTTACCCCATTGATATTTACTGTCTCCTGTTCATGGTCAGTCTTATGCCTTTTATAAAACATATTTTTCTACCCCAGTAATTTCCAGTCCTGCTTCAGTCTGGCACATAACATTCATTTCCAGTAACAAGCTTGCAAAGATGTTCAGATGTATCCACCGAGACCAAGGTATTGGTCGTATACAGATAACTTTTTAGTCTTCTCTTTTTGTAAGGAAAATATTATCTTCAAATTCTCTGTAAGGTGATGTGCACTTAGCACTTTCATTGTGCATTTTTTGTTTTATTTTTGTCAATTTACCAAATGGCTTTGAATCTGGTCTTATTATACTGAATTGCATCACTGACTTAACCATAGAAATTAGAGCACAGAGATCTGTAACTAATTTCCAGGGATTGAGATATATATTTAAATAGTGTTGTGAAATATAAATTCAGATTCTCCACAGTACCTCTAATTCATGTACAGTATTTTAGTTGTGTAAAATATTTTCATACTTAATAAAATGTGGAGTTTTCAGCCCTTAATTCAGCTTTCCGACGGTCTTCGCATATAACCAGCCAGGCTATAAGTCATATATTTTGGCCGGTCCTATGCAAAGACTGATGTTTTGTGGTGGAAATCCGCTGTTGGTGATGTGCTAAAGGAATGGTTAGCATCATTTAGAGACAATTCAAAGCTGCACTTTAGGACAGAATATTTGACATGCTCTCAAACTTGGAAGGAACATGTGAACATCAAATGCTGCAAAAGTGTTTTGGAATCTGTATTCTGAAATTGCAAAGCCTTTTTTTTTATGTAGATCTGTCACCACTATGACAGCTTTTGAAGTGACTGTCCATCCATGTATCCATCAGCAAATGCTGAGCTTACAGATGCCTCATGTTAATTTTCTTTGTTTTCATAATGTATTTCCTTCTTAAGAGATAAATTTTAGTTTTATCTTTCCCGACTTTGTTTCTTTCTTTCAAGTACTGAGTACAAGTTAGGCTGTTTGTATACCCTAGTGTTAATTTAGAATTTATGTGAACCAATATATTGCACGCTAGTTTTGTTGCTTGTATTCTGGAGTGTTTACCGCACAACAAAGAAAACTTGAAACAGTGATCAGATCTTTTCACTTTTGAATTCCTACAGAGCTGGAGCAGTAAATCAAACTGTTTTCTCTCTGCACTGAGAGTTATGATGGTTAAAATGCAAATTTACATTTAATCAGCTATAAAAAAAGCAAGAGGAAATTCAGCAACACTTATCAAAACTTCATCTAAACGGTTAAAGTTTGCCCGCCTCTGAGCTTCAGACCCTGCTGGACTTATTAGCAGTGTCGTTGTTTTACAGTTATAGAAAGACCAGCTTCAGAGATTTAGGCAAAGACCTTCCATTTTGTATTGACGAATTTCCAAAATCCCAGAATAACAATAGAAATTTCTGGTTTGATCTTAATGTATCATGCAATAATCATGCAGCTAAAGAGCAACATTAACTTCCTAGCTGGGAGATACCAGCAATATTTTCTTTCCAATACGATAAATGTGCTTTTGGATGACTATCGGTTTTGTTAACATCATAGAATAGGGATGCAGAGTTTATTATTACTGAGCTATATTGGTGTTAGTTAATTCAGAATTTGGCAAGGATTATGGTTTCTCAATTGATCAGTTTCACATCTACACTGAAATGTCTGGCAAGTGTATGGGCTGGACCAAATTTGCCAATCTTTCAATGACCTCATGTAAGTGTAATTACAGTATAATACTCTCTGATATGAATTGCTGAATGCAGGCTTTTTATCTGTCTGGAGGGTTATGCCATAAATACATGGTTATTCCTCTTTCACATCACATTCTCTAGTGAAACATGACTGAATAATCAATAAACACCAAATATTTTATACCATCTAACACCTTTTATTAAAATTACACCTTCTGTTGCTATCCCTCATACCACAATTCACATGTAAGGAGATGAAAGCAACAGAAAAGACCATGCCATCATTGGAACAAAACCCAGTCAAAATGTCCCATCATAACTGAAATTTTGTGTATTGTTGTCTTAAAAACTCCTTGTGATACCAGTAAAATATAGACTAAAAACCTACTGACTACAGTAAAAAACACTGATGCCTGAAATCACATTATAATATTAAAAAGCAGTATCACAATAAGTCCTGTGGGATGTTCAACAGTTAATGGAGACCACTTTAAATAATGAATAATGGCCTTTTCATAATAAATAACATCTTATCTCTGTGATGAAAGGTGAAGTCTTGTACATTATCACATATTCATAAGTGGACGGAAATTACAGCTTATCAACTCCTGTAAGGTTATGAATGAAGAAAACATGGCTGGAATGTAAACAACATCTGAAGCAGTAATAATGACATAAATGTACACATACCCTCCTCCCATTAAAATAAGTTACATAAGGCTAAGATTATGGTGTAAAAGAAAGACAATTGTGACAATATCAACTGAATAAATTTCAGTGTGAGGGATGCCAGTACCAATGGTTGTGGCATTAGCCTTGGGTCTGACATATCTCTCTTATCTTCAGGGGGGTCATGTTTGGGGGGGTGGAAATGATGGGTAACTGGGGTGAAGGAGGGGACAGTGGGGTCAATACTGCTTAAACAGAATTTTTATTAAGAGGCCCTATCACAACTGACATCATGGTTCCCAACAATCTAATTCCAAAGATCCTTGGTATTATGATATTTGTGAAGAAAATTTTACAAGCATGCTCTCATTTTGTTTGTAGAGAAGATTAGAGCCAATTCAAGCCTTAATGACAACCTCCACTTTTAACATACTAAGGAACAGAAAAACAAAAAATTCCATAATACTGTATTATTGCATTTCTATCAAGGCCTGCCTAAAGCCTCAAACAGATACCCTAAAAACTGCCTAATATTTAGTGCTATCTTTCAAAAACAGTTTGTAAACCTAGATTAATCTCATGAATACTCATTCTACTAGTACTGAACAGTGAAATTTATATTTTTTTGGTGCAAAATCTAAGAATGTCACTTTTGGGACTGTCTCAAAATAACAACTTACAGATTTGACAGGAATGACACAGCTCCTTTAAGAGTGGAAACAATTCAAAGATGCCATAATTTATACAAAATTGTATGCAACATGCTCTCATGTGAAGGATGAAGCTGTTTGCAGTTAGCAAAATACAATAAAAAAAACCCTGCATAAGCGTCAACAAGCTGTTCTGTCACAAAGTGATTTCTATATCATTTCATTCAAGATAAGAGTAAAGTAGTATACACTAGAACTGGGATGAGCCAAACAGAGTTAAATTCTCTTGATATTTCAAATTGTAATTTTTATCTTGGTTTACTATAGAAAAATATGTATTTTGATCATTGCTGAGAATGAGATGTTGGTTGGCTTCATAATAGGCAAATGGACCAGCTGGTTGATCCGGTCGAAGCAAATAACGGAAGCATGTTTAAAGAACATTTATGCCATACAGATGATCAAATCAAGGGCAAGGGATGGTCATCCTTATATGAATTATGAGCAACTAATGAACAGTTTCGACAGGTCATTATAACCAGTACAATAGCAAAATTAGCATTGATCACTGTACAGCAAGCTAAGCGACAGTAGGTGACTGACTACCAGGTTGATCAACTGGCCATAATGACAGGTAAGTATCGCAATGTCTATCTCTGCACAGTGAGCTGAACCATGACATGTGGCTGACCTATGGGTGATAATGACTGACTATATAGCAGCACTGACCAACGTCCAGATAAGCTAAATGATGGAACGTGACAGTTATGAGTGTTGCAGATACACCTTTTACATTTTGCATGTTTAGTAGCAGACAAAGGTAAGCAAGCATTGTGACTCAGCACTGTAGCAACAACTTCCATAATTCCTGTTAAAAATGTGTGAATGTTACGGAAATTTCTTTCCAAATTGTCTAGCTTAAGCAGGAGTCCCTCTGACATGTATACATTTATTTCGTACAAATTCCGTTTCCCAGGAATTATTTTCCTGGGAAAATATGTTATGTTGGGTGTCCTGTTTATACAGATTCCACCGCATATTCCAACTGTTCATTTTGAAGACAGGTTGCTATATTGACCAACATTACTGCCTGCATCAGACACTGAGGCTGTAACCGAGGACGCCACCGTGACACTGTGTCTACTTCTGTAAGATGAGATCTGATCATGCAGTGAAGATATAGCAGCTATCTTCTGCTGGAGAATATCACTGACACGCCTTAAGTAATCATCAAAGCCCTGTAAGAAATACACAGATATGAGAAACTCCAAGCTATCAGAAGATATGAAAAACTCCTACCAAACAACATCATACACACGTGAGGGTTTGGAGGAATTCGGATGATCTGTAATTAAATTCCCACTATAAAAGTAGACACAAATCATCAATATCCTTGCAAAATGTTGCATCATTCTCTATAAACGCATGATAATTCATCACTTTGCAGTGGGAACAACAAAACATAGATACATATAATTGTACAAACATACAACTAGACAGATCAGCAACATAATACAACTGAAATTTTATGAGTTGAATAAGTCCATTCAGTATTTCCACATTTCTGAGTTTCAAAAACAATGAGTCACTTGCATGTCACTGCAAATTTCAACATACATGCATATAAGGGTGGTTACATCAGGACTAAAGGTTACCTGGTACAAACGATCTAGTGTTCGAACTCTTGCCCTAAATTACCTTAACTCTGTCCAGTGTACAGTAAATGTCTTGAACTGTTTGTAAGTTGTTTGTAATAACAAAAAAATTAAAAGATACTATCAGAAGTTTAATGATTATTTTTAATGCACTTATGACATTTAAGTTTACAGAATTAACAGCTGATGCGTACCCTTTTTCCTGACACTTTCTTGGCATTCAAGAGCAAACGCATCTCATACTTGCACAATGATGTCACAGTGGCAAGCTGATCCTCATGAGCTGCTACAAGCTGCATTCTGTTAGAGAAAGAAGATGTCATTGCTCTGATTACTGAAGATTCTCAGCCAACTGATTTTTATATCTCTCAACTTTACTGAGTCTGGGATGGACCTATCCAGCCAAATCAAAAGGGATTATGTCATATCACAACAGACATTGAACTTAGATTTAAGAGATAAAACTAGTTCAAACTCAAGATAATGACAATCATAATGTTTTTATGAAGCCTTTGCAAGGTAGACTGTCATCATTGCAAATGCAATCTCTTTGGATTTTTTTGTCTGCTCATGTGAACTCAACCACTGCAATTAAGGCTTTTCCAGGGAGAACCTTAGTTACTTCTCTTTAACCAGAAACAAACATGAACTCCCTTGAATGAGAAATAAATTTTCCATTATTAGGAAGTGCCTCTATGTCTTCAGTCATATTTTAGATTGTATGACTGTTATTTTGATTGGTATGTCTTATTTCTTCATGTTTCTGAGTATTCAGAAATAGGTTTAGAACAATAATATGTGCTTCTCCATGGTATAATCAGAACATCTTGGACAACAATATTATCAAATTTTTAAAGTGCAAAATGTTTTGAAGTTTTAAGGTAATTCAATTTCATTTGATGGATATATTGTACACACTGTTTAAAGTTTTCAACTTTGTACTTTAGTAAGATTCCCCAGATGAGGCCTTAAAAAGGTCAGGGCAGCCAATACATTATTGTTCCATATAGGGACTCCAAGCCTTCAAGAAAAAAAAAAATTATATACGTTAAACCTGCAAACAAGAGAATAGTTTGTTTGTTTTTTTGTCATTTGATCTCAAAAAAAATAATCTTAGCAACCTCTTTTATGAAAGTGATGTTCAACATACACAGGTTTCATTGTACGTGGCAGTCTGTGGATGAATTGATGAGAGATTTACCTAGCCTCCAAGGCAGCAGTATTTATCTCCTCTTGGCCACCAAACGCAGATCCACCAGCAGCAACAAGATTTGAGGTTGAAGCTGTGACAGGAGTTGGCTGTAGAAGAATGGAGGATGATGTAGAAGGCTCAGCAACTGATTTTGTTCCCGCATACGTCACTGGCTGAGGGTGTATGGGGGAAAATACTGCACCAGATGACAACTTCTCTGTCACTATGGCTGGACTGTGGAATGAAAAAGCAGTAATGATGAGTTTGAGGATCCATGAAAACATAGCTAATTACACTAACCCATACTGGCTAATACAGTCGACTCCACTTAATCGCCCACCGCTTAATCGCCTTTTCCGCTTAATCGCCTCGTTTCCCAGGGAACCAAATTTTTTCTATATAGAGTCACTGGATAATCGCCTCTCACTCCAGATAATCGACCACTCTCCGGCGCCCGTGAATTCAAAGATCAGCAGTTGAAGGGTTACAGTTGACAAACAAATAATGTACACAGATGGTTTAACTGCTCGATGGATGGCAGACCGGTTGACTGAGTGACAGCTGCCATCCCGAAATAGGTGTGATAAGCCTTCCCTCCCCACCTCCTCCTCCCCTTCTCCCCCTTCGTCCCACGCTACACATCACTGCCTTCACCTGATCGATAATGCGCCGAAAGCTGTATAGTCTCCTCCCCTCACGCCTTGAATGCGACTGTCTGGTTGTTAGATCAGAAAACATGTCATGTGGATGAATGGTCTATCCCGACTGTGCCATCCTACTCTTTATTGTCTGCTGGGCTGCTACAATGTGGCCAATGAGACAGACCGCGGAGATCAAACATTCTGTGCGCTACAACACCGTCAAACTCGAGTCTGTCCTGAGACTGGCGTCGAGAAGGTGTAAATGCATGATATCAAACCATGACATTAAAGAAATTTAACCCCATTACCAAAAATATGGCCGAAATTACCTTCTCCGCTTTATCGCTTCTCCGCTTAATCCGCCACCTTTTCCGTGATCCCAAGGAAGGACGATTAAGCGGAGTCGACTGTACATAAAATTTCAAAAGGATTGCAGTTATATGAATAACTTTTTTATGAGAATGGAGTATTTGATCAAGTATTCTGATTTCATAACTTACAGATCTCATTCAGCCTGAAGCTATCCAAAACAGTTAACAGACCTTACTGACACAGTTACAACCTTTGGGGTAAAGTGACATCTTTTTGACAAGTTACATGAATGGGTGGTGATCATGATTCCTGACTACTGACTGGATAAAATAAAGCATCATCACAACAGTACAAAATCTGTCATAGGACAGATTATACAAAAGTGGTCATAGATTTCTGAACCAGTTGGTAGATTATTTTCCCTTTTTCCGTATTTTGTGAACTAAATCTGAAGTTTGGAATGGAGAGGTCAAAGTAGGTGTGGCCTTCTATGTACAACACTATTTTGTTGTTAAGGAAACCTGTTAGCTTGTTTACACCTTTCGGTGAATAGTTTTGTAGCTTCAAAATGAACTGGGCCACTGAATACGGCAATCTATTTAATGAGTTTTGGTGATTGTAAAACTTTTTGTAACTGAACACAGGAAAAATAATTTACAGGCTCAATGAAGCAATTCAAATCTGAATTTTGGAACTACATACAGTGGAACCCGCTTAAGCGAGACACGCATGAGCGGGACGCCCGCTTAAGTGAGACGAATGCCTTGGGAACGGAATTTTTGCTATTTAAATCTATACATGTGAGCAGGACGGCAACCTGCTTAAGCGAGACGACTTGGAGCCAGATCTCTGTAATATACACGCTGTTTTTGACGGGAATGCTGCAAATTGTCACTATCATACTATGGCTCAGTGCTTGTTTACCTGTGCCAATCAGCTGAAAACCTGAGAGCTACAAAGAAGCTTGTAGTGACGGCCCTGATTACCCCCTTATGTTACGTGAGAAGTGATTGACACTACCTCCCCATAGCCTTCTGTCAGGCAGTTGACCCTTCGGCGCGCGCACGGACGAATCAGAGCGGACATCCTAGCCGCTGGTCATTTAACCCGCGCAAGCATGAACAGATCAAGATTATGTAAGCCCCGCCCCCTGTCAGCCACACTTTATCCTTTCTTCAGATCAGGCAGTGATTGACACTTACGAGCCTTACCTGCGCTATTGCACAACACTCAGCCAGGGTGTCGTTCACATAGGCATGACCATCATTCGTGTTGCATAAAAGCTTTTTGACACACGCCGCTCGCGTCGTGCTCTGGCCAGATGGGGAGCAAGAAGTGTGATGCTTATCTTTGCCGGTGTTTACGATCATGTAACTTTGATCCCACAGCCGTTCAGTTCCCGGCCTCGCGAAGAATAGGAATGACGTGGTGCTAGCGTGTCGTACGAGGCGACTAAATGGCGAAAAAACAGGTAGTGACTCCCGACACAGAGTCACCTGGTCCTCCAGGTTGGGGGTTGGGTCACGGGGCTAACAACCCCTCCCTTAAAACAAAACATTGTTACAGAAACACATACAAACGAAAACCTGAATCTCTGCTTGGCTGATTGTGGAATTTCTCCAAATGGAGAACTCATGATGC
>JAWQUT010000030.1:41234-60375 GCA_033807755.1 Ellobium chinense
TTTGATCCCAAATTATTTTTGATCACTTGAATGGGGTCCGGCAAACATCTCGACTTCAGAGATGTTAGACCTCTCATATTCTCTCCAGTTTTATTTTAACTTGTATTACTTCTCTCCCTCTGATCTAGACATGTCTGGGTCTTTAAAAGAAATTGTTTTTAATTTTCAAAGGAGAGTGGTGGGAAGGCTTAGGTGCTTCTTTGAAACCAACCAGAACTTCCCTTCCCCTCAAAGAATGATTAATAATATGCTCTGCAAGTCTACTGAAAATGCAGTTAGGCTGCAATAAGTATATTTTAAACAGTACAGATACAATTTAAATCTCACTCCGTTGTCACACCTCGCTAGCAACAAGTAATGATATCCCTTAACTTGAATGAAACGCACAAACTAGCTAAGAAATCACTATATAATGGATAGTCCGCCTAAGCGGGACGCCCGCTTAAGGGGGACGATTCGTCGGGAACGGAGCTGTCCCGCTTAAGCGGGTTCCATTGTACTGTAATCTTGATAATCTTGCTTAAAATAAGAGGATCTGCATGAAAACCAAACTTTTTAAATCCACTGCACATTCTAATGAGATACTGCTGTTGCAGCCTTCAGTATCTATGGCACAGAACATTATTCATCATTATTTATCATAATTTATGAATAATGGAATGCACCAGGTCAAATCAAGCTGTGTACACAGACCCAATTAAATTCCAAGAATGTGTTCTAAAATGTTCAATAAAATGACTACAGCTATTATTTGTTTCATAATTTTACATTAAGTTGTCTCTTAATTGAAAATATCACTTTTAATGTATGCCCCAGATTTACTGAACTATGAAGCAATATATTAAATGTAATCAGGCATATATCTACAGCTGCATTTTTCACTGGGCAGATAGCTTAGAATGAATAAATCTTTGTGAAAAATCTGCTCTCAAGAGTAAACAGCACTGAATCAAAATAACCAGGGTTGCAAAAAAACTCCTTTTTTTAGTAGTTGATTAACTACAAGTTACTTGATCACAAAAGTAATTTCACTACTCTAAAACTACTTTCTATAATTTGGTATTCTCTACTTTACCACTACTTTTCAAAAAGTACTCACTACTTTTATCAGCTTGTATAATATATGATTATGAAAAAAAAAACATGAATGATTCACAGAGTTAATTAAAACAATGTCATTGTTATTCATTAAAGAGATAGAAAGGGAAAAATGAATAACAAATGTCAACAGTTGTTGTACCTCTATTTCAGAACGACTCAAAAGGGGCTTTGCTGACGGGGCGATTGAAAGGCGGTCGGCCGGTCGTGCTCAAAAAAAAAAAAAAAAAAGAAANAAAAAAAAAAAATGAAACACGGTGGGCCAAAAAAAAAAATTGACGAAAAAAACTAGCGTGAGTACTCACTACTTTTTTTCTACTTTCACTACCGCTACAACTACTTTTTTGGCGCTGGTATTCGCTACGCTAAAAACTACCAATTTTTGTCAAAAAGTACTCAATACATTTTCGCTACATATTCGCTACACAACCCTGAAAATAACAAATCAGTATGAACAATTATACTTACTTTCTTTGCACCATCACATCACGTCCTGAAGCTGGTGGGACAGTTATATTTGGTGGAATGTCCTGGTGCTGTAAATGATCAGGGCCAGCTTTACTGCTGAGATCTGCTGCTGAATATGGTACCTGAGGAAGCTGTTTACCCCGACCAGACCTATGAGCTTGAGACTCTTTCTTGTTAGATCTCAATGCAGAGTAACTGTTACTGTCACTGAAATGTTCCTGTTGTTCTGTATGAAGATCCTCCTGACTACCAAAGCCTGCAGTAGCTAATGAACTTGGCTCACTGTGACAATCACCTCCAGCAACAGCCATCTCAGAAGACCCAGTTTTTGGAGATGGCAACTCATTGTGTATGACCTTCCATCCAGCATCTCTGTGTGCTAATCCTCCTTTTGGTGTATTACTTCTTGTTAAGATTCTGCAGAGCAGAGATGAAATGAGACCAGAGCTAAAGTGTTATGGAAAAAATATTTCAAGCAAAGATTTCATCAAAAGAATGATTAACCAAAATTCTTATTAATGTATTTGTCCATGTGTGGGGATGTTCATTTACAATATTTCATCTCTTAACCATTGATATGCATGAAATATCACATACAAGACCAGTCAAAATTATCAGCTGGATACTTTTTTTCCCATATCAAACTTCATAACCATCCATATAGCACACATAATTCATAAGTATCTTTAAATGAACTAAATCCTGAAGTGAATGCCAACCTTTGTAACACATGGTAGCTTGAAAATTAAGATACAAACAAGTTTTTTATTTATTTAAACATATATAGATTTCTACCAACACTCACTTTGAGAAATTCTGAGGATCTGGCAAAGTTTGTTTTTTACGTTGCATGTCTAGTGCAAGCATAGGATCACTTCTTTCTTTGCGCATCCCAGACTTGCTAGTATTTTTGTGATGACAATATCCTCCTTGACCCTGGTCTGAGAGAGATGCTCTGATGCTATCAGTAGAGTCATCACTAATTTCACCTGTTGGTGAAGGTGATGTCTTATGATGTCCAGATTCTGAGCCATCTGAGTGACGTCGAATAGGAGCATTCTGAGCACCATCATGAGTAGTGTTAGATGAAATCTGAGGCGAGTTCCTTCCTTGATGAGATGAGGATGAAGAGACAGAATGCTGGTGGTCAGATGTGGGGGATTTCCCCCTAGGCAATGGCAATTTGCGTGATGCATGTGGTTGTTCTTGTTGATGCTGTTGTGAAATGTTATGGCCAACAGGCTCATTACCATAATCCTGTTGGACAGCTTTTTCACCTTGAGTTCTGACTTGTTTAATGCCTGGGGATTTTGCTCTGCTTGAAGGAGACTTGGCTCTTGTGTGTGTTGAAGAAGATGCCTTGTGTGAGGAATCATCCAAAGCACCACCTCTTTGTAAAGTATTAGCAGGTTTGGCTGATAAATCATTAGTTGATGGTGAAGAGCCCTCTGCAGGCTTCAGACTTGGTCTCTGAGTGAACTTCGTAAGATCACTGCTGTCTGCTGGCAAGGGGATCATCAGGTGTTTGTTCATGAAAGACACTGGGTTGGCTTTTGACACAGTGACAGTTGGTCCAGATTTTGAGGGAGGTGCAGCCAGATTGTTCATTCCTTGGGGCATCTTTACTGAGCTGGGTCCCTCTGTATGTAAATCTTCATCTGTCACACTGTCATCACTGCTTTCTAAGTCCTTTGTCAATGGTTTCTTGAAAGATGGGGGATGTTTAGAGGCCTGTGACGTCACACCAGATTTCTCAGTGACCCCTGCCAGTGGTGCAGCTGATGCAGATGATCCTGCCTGAGTTATGTCAGCATCAGGATCTAAAGACTTGTAGACAACTGGCCGGAGTGCAGGTGTTCTCTTGACTGAGGGTGCAACTGTTTCAGCAGCAGCTGCAGCGGAGACAGCCTGTTCATCTGGCAACCTCTGACTAGATATTTGAGATTCTCTTGAGTGTGGAGTAAGCTGCCCCTTTTTATGTGAATCAGAGCGATTGAGATCATTGAAGTCATCAATGTTGTTAAAATCTGAAGTAAGAAAATCAAATTCTGTGTCTGTGGATTTCACCATAGGCAACTGTCTATCTGAAGGACCTGCTTTGGTGTAAGTGGGGTGTGTCACATTACACGAGTCTGTGTCAGTATGATCTGATTCACTAGGTGATGCATCTGGTGGTGGGGCTGAAGCACCCTGAGAAGCAGCGGTAGCCTGTGTTGTTGATCTGGTGACTGAACCTGGTGGGACCCGCGGAGTTGGAGACACCACATTCAGTTGTTCTGTCCTTGACTTTGTTGTGGCACTATGAGACTGTAAACTTCCCTGTCGGTGCCTAGATGCCTCTTTGCTGGCTGGTCTTCTTGGCATATTATGACCCCTTATGGGAGTCTCACTAGGATCTAGGACTAGTTCAGAGGCTGTGTTTGGTCTGTCCCTACGTGACTGTGTTGAAGCTCTCATTGGAGTAGAGCTTGATAAGATGTTGGAAGGGTGAAAGATAGCTGGTGCTGTAGGTGGAATGTTCATCAAAAGGTTCATGGCTTGACTAACTGAGCTGCTGCCTCTCACTGAATCTCTTTTAAGCTCCTTCACTCTGGAACAGAAAATGAAATACTGTAGGAAGACATGCTTTGCAATTCTTATGGAAGTTATTGGCAGTATTACAGAATGAAGCCCCACTCTAGGAGACCCAAAAACAACTTCGAGGACTATTGTGTCTGTTCCTCTCCACCTGCACCAAAATCTTTCTTGGTCATTGTTGCATAATACTTTTGTTTCTCTCTGGTTTTTCAAACTGCTCTCACACAAAACTAATGAGCACTTTTAAAAGACCACTGCGTATGCTCACGCAACATGAGCTTCTTCATATGAAGGCTGGGTCCTCTGAGTCATTTACTTATTATGACCACTTCCAACACTGCACTCCTAACTCTTTACAGTATTATTAGATTATATATCTTACCTGTCTGCATAACGTAGTGTGTTCAAGGTATTCTCACAAGCTGTCTGTGTTGGCGAGATGTTGGCTATCATACACGTGCGAGAGTTACCAATGAAGGAGTCTTTTAGGATGTGGGTAAGCTTACTCTGGCGAAAAGGTGTGTGTCTGCTGTCTTGGTCAATTGATCTTATACACTCCTTCAGCTGAAAAGTATTACCAGAATGCATTATATAGTCAGTCAGCAGATTTATGGAGGCTGAATATGACTTAAATATTGATGCATGACTACTAAGTTTATGTTGAAGATGAGAAAGGCGGCCTAACCAGTTTAAAAGGGCTGAGAGAGAAAATGAAAGAGGCATAAACAAGGTCTCACAAAATCAGATTTTGGTTGGGGTGGGAGAGTGTTTGAAAGCAGAATGCTGAGAGATGAGAATCATGGAAAGGATGTGGATGTAATACTCCAAACCAATTATTATGAAAACACATAATATGAAAGTAGCCATATTCAGAAATGTTCCATAAGTCCCAACATCTTCTTAAATATAGCGTAGTATGCTTATTATGAAGGAAAACTAACATTAATCTCAAAAACACACCCATTACAAAGCCCTTCTAAATCTTCTACCATCCCATTTTTGTCTACCAAACTGAACCATATTTTCCTCTCTCATTCGCAATTACTCAGCCTTGCAAAAGTGAACATCTCCCCTGACCTGTTCAACTCAAGGCCAGGCATATAAGCCTGGGAAGGCTGCCTATCTCTATTTCATCTTTAATCTAGGTCATAATATGAAGAGACTTTTAGGATGAATAATGTACACATTTGCCTAGATTTTAGTCAAATAAAATTGAAAAAATGTTTTCTGTAATAGTTTTAACACGCAGTCCAAACTGAATTCTCGAAAAAGAATTTCATAAATCCATATGTGTTGGTGCTTAGGTCTAATCATTCTAAACATTCTCATACCAATTTGGTGGGCTGATGACATGACCTTTTCAAGAGGGTTTTAATGCTTTAAGAACTGTCTGATAAAGAAGCCCAGTGGTTAGAAAACAAAATTAATTTCAAGAACATGAATGAACTTTTATTTGATATGTCTTAGATTTTCAGAACAGTAATCAACAGCTTTTGCTTCACAATATAACAAGCTGAACAGGAGGTAAATTGTGATTCTGCCAGTACAATGAAGACCCAGGGGCAGTTCTGACAAGCTGTTTTTAATTATCTTATTACCAAAGGTAATTCTTAGAGCTGTCTTTCATCTGTGGTGCGCTTTTCCAGAGCTTCATCCCTCTGAATTCTGTTGAATCAGCAGACCACTTCATTCTTCACATCAGCCACGGCAATCTCATTCCAGGTCATTATAACCAATCAAACATTCATGGCACACAATGTTGATTGCTTGACTATAAATTTAACTTTTCCTTGGATATTCGAAATATGCATAATATGGAAAAAGTTAGAAGGTCCTGTGAATTTCATATTAAGTATGTCTGAGTGTAGTTTTACTGGGCACATACTAAACAACAGAAATGTTCAGTTTCAAATGTGACAACTTACTGCAAGCAGGCTTTGGTTAATCTCAGCACCCTCCATTCTTGTCTGCTTGTCAGTATCAGTAACATCAGAGGCTCTTTCACTACCAGCTAGGTCAATGAATGAAATCCTGTAATAATGAAAGTCAAAACTGACACATACCTACTTGTAAGGCCTTGTTAAACAAAATGCCTTAGAATATGATGCAGTTCTAGACTTCTGAACTTCTTGAAAGAGTCATAAGGTAAGGCTAAAGAATTGAGAACTATCAACGTTTTATCTGTCCCTGCAACATCATGGAAATTCATTCTAACAAAGATATCACCATGCAATATCTTCCATCCATGCTTTATAAAACCATGGTTCTTTTCCCTATACAAATATACATACAACTTGTCCAAAATACATGTTACTTACTTTCCCACTTTCACATCCTCACTATTTCGTATATCCAGCTGTAAAATGGCATGAGATCTGGAAGAATCTGGGTTGACCCCAGTAGCACCTTTGCTGCGAACTGAGTTTCCATACTCAAGAGTCTTCATGGCAGATAAAAAATAAATTATAGGAAATCAATCTAACAAGATAGAGTGAATGTATCAACTTTGTTCTTTAATATCCAATGCTGCATGGATCTACAGTAGTATAATAATGTGGCTTAATATTCTTCTGGTTCCGCCTCTCTCTTCAGACATTATGGTCAATATTTGTTTGCCCAAATAAGCACTGTTATGACATGTTTAATACTGTTCAGTTGTTTTTTTTCAATTAGACACCATGATGTAAAATTTTCAAATTTATACTGTTACAAAATACAGATACTTGTAACAAAACACAAACCCAGGCATTCATATTGTCAGAGGAATGCTGATTAGTAAACAGAACGTGTGTTATCTTAAAATAGGAGCAAAAGGAACAACTTTGTTTTTTCTCAAACCCTCTTGTTGGTGTTGATGAAATTATCATAAAAACTAGGCAAAGTAATATATGAACACCATAACATCATGTGAAATTCAGTCTTACATAACAATTCAGAAGGGGATCAGCTGTCACACAGTTTCAAATGTTTTGGATAATTCTTTTGACCAAGGCAGAATATAACACCTTGTCCACCATTCTTTCATGTGAAGCCTTAGATTCTTAGCCCCCACCAGTGCAAACATAACTGAGGAGCTATGCAATGGACAATCAGATCGAAGACAATACCTGAACAAGGGAATTCACGCTGGTGGCCTCTGTTTCTGTAAGACCAGCTATGCAAACTTGCCTGCTGCCATCTTCCCTTGCATGCAACCTGCAAAGTTGATAAATGCGTCAGTTCCAAACATTAATTAAAAACAAATCCTTGCTACAACTGAAGCTAATACAGCTAAAGATTAAATTATATACTTCCACGTACCAATGGACCATTTTATTCTACAGAAGTGCATTTATTGAACTTCATTCAATATCAGTTCTAGAAATTTACAGTATTTTGCTGTGTGCAACTTTTTCATTACCATTTGAAATTCTACAGATAAAGAAATACCGTACAAGCATTCACATGATTAAACACCAGTGTTTAGTGTTTTCTTCGACTGCATGATTTATGTTTTAAATTTCATTCCCCCTGAATATACATTAGATGCACACCAATGTCCCCTTCTTTCCTGCACTCCAAAATTTGCATTACTTAAGAAAAACTTCAAATCCCTCTTAAAATTTACAAATCCCCCCTTTGAGGTATGACAAGATGGGAATGTCTTTTATTTGCAATTACCTGGAGAATCATATGACCTGGAGAACACTCAATCTCTACCTGTCAAGAACTCATACAGATATTTTCACTATTATGACATATGATGATTAGATTGTAAGGAATACTGTCAAAAGCCACTAACCTATTTCTCCGATTGAGTAAATCAAACAGCTGGCCACAGTAGATCTCAAAAAAGCTGACCCAGACATGTAAACCTCTCCCATATCTTCCAGACTGAATTATGGAAAATATGTCTTGACCCGCTAACAAATAAAGTCCTGGCACATTTTCATCTCCAAGCATAGTGTGTGTTTTACCAGCACCTGTCTGACCATAGGCAAAGCAAGTTGCAGTTCCTCTGTGGTCAGAAAATAAGAAGATAAGGCAATACATTCAGTCTCTGAGAGTTCCACAAATCTTGGATATAATAAATAGTGTCTAAATTTAAACAAATATAATATACACTGACCTTAGAAGGAAGTGGAAACACCTAAAGGCCTTGGTTTCTGAATAATCTTCTCAAAAACTCTTAAATGTTAAGTTTGTATGAAATCACTGCTGCACTGCATATACCATTCTCCTTTTGTGTTGGCTATACCATTCCTCTTTCGGATTACTAGAATGTTTTCACTTGATACGTGTATTTTCCACAATGAAAATTGATCCCATTAAAGGAAATTTTCTAAGAATCCTAGACTAGAAGTCTTAAAGAGGCTGGTTATGTTACTCATGACCATCAAACTGACACTGATGCAAGGAAAAGCTATCATCATCCCATTTCTTGCAGTTAAAAAAAATATAATCTGCAGATTTTGACAACTGTTTTGGTATATAAAAGTGAAATTACCCATTAAATATGCAACTAATTAGTGGTCTCGCAGCCCGGATGTATACATCTTCATTTGAGCACGAATCATCAAACACTTCATCAAATATGAATTCATGCTGAAACAAAAAAGAAAAGATACACTGATTCAAAGCAAAGAAACATACAGATTTTCAAGTTTGGGCAACATGAATCAGAAACAAATCTGGGGCCAAGATGGAAGCCTGAATATTCTTAGAGCCTACTCACAAGCAATTAGGGTTTAATCATAATACCATGAAACATCTAAACATCTTCCGCAAATAACTAACAAAACAATGTATTAAATACTTCTCTCTCAACCCCTGACCAAATTTATAACAGAGGTACTTTACTCATACAATTTAATAGTCAAATAGTGAATTTTGTGCTTACTTTACAGAAAATACTTCAAAACTTTTGAGATTAGGCTGCATACTGACAGTGGTTCAAATAAAGCCAAAGGGAAGCTTGAAGAAGTTGACACTGACCCTCACTTCTCTCTCTCTCTCTCTCTCTCTCTCTCTCTCTCTCTCTCTCTCTCTCTCCCCCTCTCTGTATGAGTGTGTGCCTGTAGAGTGAACAGTGAGCGCTATATCTTTGATTATCAGCTTTTTATTTATATGAGTCACCCTTGTGACCTGAATTTCCGGTGGAGAATTAATAAAGTATATCATCTTATCTTATCTTATCTTACCTGCAAAGTGTATGCTTTCAGGTCCACTGCTACCTTCTGTTCATTGACAATCAAAGTATTTGTGCTTTCCACCATCACAATATCCTCATCTTTCATTCTTTGTTCCCTCCTTGTCAGAGGCCTTTTTCTTACACACACTCTGATTTTGTCATCTCCTGAGCTCCTGTGTGGGCCAGATCGTGATGTTCGAGATTTTGTGGGCGTGCTTACTTTGTGGACACCATAATTGTAGCCTTTCCCCTTTGAATGTTTTATACGTTCTACGGTTGAGCCTCTTACTGATGTTCTTACTGTGCTAGGAGATGGAACATTTCTTTGAATCCCTGCAGCAGCTGGAACCTCTTCTTCAGATTGCTCACCAGCTTCCCTCTCAGATTCGCTACTCTCAGACATATACTGGAGCATGTCCATGTAGGAAGCAACTGAAAAATTTGGTACCCTCTCCTGCCCCGTGCCATCCCTTGAAGCTTCTACAGCAGCAGATGCTGTTGCCCCTTCATGTTGAGAGGCTCCCCTACTATTAGGTCTAGGACGACTCCTAGAGTTGCTGACTCCTCTTCCTGATCCTGGACTGGAATCTGTGGCTGGGCTTCCAGTACTGGCACTAAAAGGAGACTGCTGCTGGCGGGAGCCTGTGCCTCGACGTTGAGGACCAGGACTGTCATTCAAACTAGAACTGTGCACTGACCTAATTATGTTGACCAACTCAATAAGGCGACGCTTATCTTCACTATTTGTAATTCCTAAAGCACAAAACTCTGGCATGCCTAAATTTATGAGTGCCTCTGATCGTGTGATGCCATTGGCACGAAATGCAGGGTAAAACTGCTCCAGTCTTGCCTCCCGAAGACATTCATACAGGGTGCCCATGACAGAATCTGCAATGAATTGAATATTATGATATTTAGCTCGATTGATTAACTGCTATAGTGTAACCAGTAACATGAATGCTTTACTTCGCTTATTTCACAAACAAGTAGATGTGATACTGTTTAAATAGCATGGTTCAGTGAAGAGATGTTCAGTTCATAGCTACCTCTTCCATAATATTTCAATATATATATTTATCCACATTTAACTGTTAATTGTTTGCTATAATGTTAGCCATCAATGGAAATATCAAATATGTGAAATCATCAAAAGGTGCCATCATCACATAAAATTCTTCAATTTGGTAATTTCTCTTAGAGTAAACAGCAATGTAAACAGATTGTTCAAACTGACTCGATCAGTCTAGAGTCTAGAATCTACACCACTTTTCACGCTCCAGCTCTTCATGAAACTCCCTATAGCAAATGACTATAATCACACCTTTTGCATTTGTCTTGTTAGTTTAACATCAAATATATCAACATCAGTGTAACATATGTGACTATACTGAGTATAATTTTGTAACCAGGCCTGTAATTTCAGAAATAAATGCTAGTCTATAGTCTAAGTGATTCTGATACAGGCAAACAAAACTAAAAATGGAATTCACAACCACTTTCCATTACCTTAATAATGTCCTGGAATAGTCTAACAGTAATCTCAGGATTCTTGTGGCTAGTGTAGTGACTAGATTAGATCTAGACTAGTCTACCTGAGGACTGAGGGTTAAGGGTAATGAGAGCCAAAAGCTAGGGATCAAAGTTGTATAATTCATCTAAAACTAGTAAAACCACTGAGTCCCATGTCTGAGAAGTATGACTCAAGTCTGTAACTGAGCACAGACTTTAATATAGATCTACATAAAGACTTGACAGAAAGAATTTGGCTCGAGTTGAAGTTCCCAATAATGGAGTTTCCACAACAAGTTTAGGCCTGTACTTTCAGCTCCCCGATGATTGGACAATATGGGCCTCGTAGGAATAGGTTCAGCAGTCATTTCGAAATTTTAATTCTATGATGTGAAAAGGCAAGTTACGTGCCTTGCAAACAGTATCATTTCGAATCAGACTTTGCAGTTCGGGTGACATCTTGAGCAAGTTTGCACCGAACATTGAAAAATTTTGTTTACAAAGATCGCCATTTTGAACTTCCCGCTGCCATGGCATCCTAGGTCTCGTGCTCGTGGGAATTAGCTACTGGGCTATTTTTTTTTTTCTAGGCTGCTTTCTTATTAATTACAAATCTTACATTGAATGCGTTTGAAGTACCAAATTGGAAAGCAAAGACAGTAGTTTTGAATTTCGAAAGATTCACGGATAACAAAATATTCGAAATCTAAATACCGAAACATAAATTTGTTAGATGGCGCATGGCTGTTTCACGATGATCCTCGGATTAGAGAATCAGCTCATCGATCCATTCTTGAACAGAACAGTGGGGGCATGTCCCAGAATGATACATTTTATTTCATATCTCTTCAACAGAGATTCATTGGTCCATACACACACAAAAAAGTGAAACAGCGATTTCGTTCTCTTAACAATGCAACTATAATTTTCCCAGGAACTTTAGTTTCGTGTCTTGAATTGCTTTCGGGAGATAAGGATCGCATCAGTATTGTATGGTTATTCCATGGTGTATGTTAAGCCCAAGACATGGCGTTTCATGCTGGGGAGTTGCAGTCCATGTAACGGCAGGATCTGCTGTCTTTTCTTTTTAACTTGAAGACTGCTGCACCCCCAACTGTGAGGCAGCTGTATGAGTTCAATGCAGCCTCTCCCAGGTAACATTCAAACATGCCCCCCCCCCACCNGGGATAGGTAGCTTATCAGCCAAAATGTATTTGATGTTCACTTTACAACGACTGTTTGTTATTTCATTTAAAACATCCTTTCTCTGTTGTATATTGGCCTACACCAATCAACATTTCAAAATGAGAAATAAGTACAGACTAGTTATTGTACACTATGCCGGGATATACCTTTTTCTCCCACCCACCTGCACATCCTCTCCCGACAAATTAGGCAATATCCAGCCTCCCCAGTTCATTCGCACCATTGTATACAGTACCTACCCAGAAGCAGGCTGAAGGCAAAGGTTAATTGTAGTGCGATCAACTGGTATGCAAATGAAGACGATTTCTCAGTGTACTCCCACATGGAAGACACTATAAGGAGACACTGATGCTCTCTCTCTTTTCTCGATTACCTCTAGCCAAACCAGAAAAATGTATGACTCCGATGGCATTGATGGCATAGGTTGGGAGGTGTTAATAACATGGAGATTTATTCCGTATTCTGTATGCTTTTCTTCTTGACATGTCAGACATGTTGAAGTGATTGCATGATGCGGTGCTTTTGAATATCAGCTGTGACACGATTTTTGCATGTTTTTCTGTCTGGTTCTGCTTCCATAGCCTTTGGTCGACCATGATCTGTCCTGCAAGAGAGGTTAGGTCTGAGATTGAGTTTTCTTTCTCCTAAACGGACTGCTTTCCCATGCCTATAGCCCAGGGCAGTTATACTGCTAGCTTCGTTTTGTTTGATGACTCTGTCTCGAAGCATTCGAGGCCCTTTTCATGAAGCACATATTTCCCAAGCTTTAATCTCGCCCCCCCCCCCCTCTGGAGCNCTCCATCTGGAGCCATCGTCATTTGTTTCGCGCCTGTCTATTGGTTATTCACAGCTGCTCTCTCTATATGTTGATGTCTTTCAGGATGCCATGCAATTTGCCTACCGTGATAAGATAAGTGTTGAAAATGCAATCTTGACATTCTTGGACAACATAATATATAGACATATTGACACACCTCGGAACTACAGTATTGTAGAATTCTGTTCGTAGATTTTTTTCTCAGCATTTAATACGATTCAACCTCATATCTTGATTACAAAGCTGAGGAACATGAATGTTAACAACAACATCATTGCATGGCCGTTCTGGAATTTCTTACCAACCGACAGCAATATGTAAAACTTAACATCAAATCACGTCATCTAAACACTAATACCGGTGCTCTTCACGGATGCGTTTTATCCTCTTTTTTGTTTACGATCTACACAAGTGATTGTAAGGCACACGAGGATAATGTCCATCTTATCAAATTTGCTGATGACTCAACAATACAAGGTCTTATAACATCCGACGAAACATCATACAGATGTGCAATAGAGAAGTTCACCACATGGTGTGATAATCACTTTCTACAACTCAATGTCAGAAAAGAACTCATAATAAATTTTCATATTAAAAAGGAACTCTTGGTGCCAGTTGTAATAAAGAATGAAATAGTAGAAGAAGTAACAAGTTATAAATATCTTGGTGTAACACTTGATAATCAGCTTGATTGGCATGAGTACACTTCTCTTGTTCACGCAAAGGCAAATAAACAATTGTATTTCTTGAGAAAGTTGAAATCATTTCATATTGACAAAACCCTTATCTCTCTCTTTTATAAATCAGCAGTAGAAAGTATCATCTTGTTTTGTATCACATGCTGGGGCGGGAACATCAAAGTACAGGATAAAGATAAGTTAAATAGATTGACAAAAAAGGCGGGAAAAATTTCATCTGACGAATTCAGCGACTTAGATACTATGTACGATATTACCTGCCTTAAGAAAGTAAATAACATCATTAAAGATACATTTTCACCCTCTTGCAGTGCAAATTTCAAAATCAGCACGAAGCGGTAGATACATTCTTCTTAAAGCTAATAGAGAGAGGTGTAGACGATCATTTGTACCACCATCTTCCATCAGACCTCTGCCATCGTCATCATCATCGCCTTCATCACCATTTTTGTTGCTTTAAATAACACTAAGTATGATGGCATTATCGGTTCAGACCTCCATCTTCCCGTGTCAAAGAATATTGTGGCTTTATGTATGAATGAGTGTGTGCGTGTAGTAGGAGTGGTGCACCTTTGTAATTCAGTACTGTGTATTTTTTCCCCTTAATGCACGTATGTGGAATGTAATATTGTTATGAAATACTGTGAAATTGTTATGCAAAGCGAATCAAATGTGCCTCTGGACAATCTTATCTTATCTGTCTAGGAGCTGTTCCACTATCTCCCACCTGTGGACATGAGTTAGGGGTTGTCACCCTAAGACCTAAGTGCCCAGGTATGCTGTTCTCATAAGTGCCATTGAAAGTCTGTGAAATTTGCAACGATTCTGTAAGAACTCTCCTAATTTTTATTTATTTTTTTTTGCCTTTGAACAGTTTGGTTCTGTACTCTTTTAAGTTGCGAAGGTTATAAAGAATTTTTATTTTTAAGCTCTGTTGTTTTTTTGTGTGTGTGTGGCATGGCCATGTGGCATTTTCAGATGTTACAATCATATTGCACTAAACCTAGAAATTTACACCTGCTGATTCATAACATGTAAAACAATGGTAAAACTAGGAAATGTCATGTATGCGCATACCGATCTCTGCTATTACAGTCCATAATAGATATGAAATTAAACAAGAAGCTCTCTTACAGCTCAACCAACAAAACAAAACAATGAAAAGACTGTAGAGGAACGGATGGGAGGGAAATTCATATATAAGTTGTCAATAAATGAGTGTATTCGTGTAATATTTTGTTAATTCTGTAGTTAGAGTACTCATATAACTCTTTCCTTCATAGAAACATTTAAAGGTAATGACTAACAAGTAAAACAAATTAGGTTTATGAATATTATGAATATCGACTGCTTTATCCCCCTCCCACCTTTTTTTTTTTTTTTTGCGTGGCTACTTTCTATGTATGGGTATGGGTATTAACGTGTATGGGTCGATTTAATGTATAATGAAAATGTTCACTGGAATGTTTGAGTATGCATTTTTCGAAAGATGAGTGATTTAATGACTGTTAATGTTAAAATGTTCATCTGTTCCGTCATTTGTCTTTACATGTACAACTGCCCACATACCGCAGTCGTGGTCTGGGCTTGTTTGAAAATAATCTTGTAAACTAGAAAACTTGAAGAATGCTGTTTAATCGCCCTCAGCACAGCAAACTGTCTTCAACCCTACACATTTTCAGCAATATCGGACATTACGTAAGGGGTCGAGACGGGGCCTGTAGTCAGCGGAACTGATGAGGATTATGATCAATAATAGGATACGTAGGACTTTCAGCAGCCTAGAAAATGCGAGATTTTATTGGTTCCAGAATGAAGACACCTGAAACCTTTCTCAGTAGGCAATAAATAGACGAAAGAGACTACTTCAAATATATTCTGACGGTCGTGAACCAAAGCATAAACCTACGAATGAAAACAGTTGCACCGTTTCAAGCAACTTACATGTCATGAATACATGGTGCAGAAATCGAGTATTTTGTTTATGGTAGTAATTGTCGTCCAGGAAGTCTCCATGATACCTAACAAATATGGCTGCCCCCAGTAATGTTGTTGTCGCAGCGGGCTTGTTGATATTTCGTCGGTTGCAGAATAGTATTGAATATCTCCTTCTTCAGCATTCTTACGGCGAACAGCACTGGACACCACCTAAAGGTTTATAATTAATCATCTCTCTACATCTCAAGAACGGGCGGGGAGAGAGGGGGGGNGGGGGGGGGGAGTTCACTGGACCACCCCACATCTCAATCATCTACTCAGTCTACTGACAATTTTTATTTGTTGTCATTTCAAAAGGCATTTCATTGGTCATAGACCTTTCACATGGAGTAGTCATGAGCAGGTCAGGCAGTATTTTCACTTTCAGCGACCAGTAAACAGGGGTAGAAAATGTTGTGTTCTGCTATTCATTCAAAGCTATTTATGATGAGTCATAGTCATGTAACTGTGTAATTTGTAAAGCCCTTACATTACAGTTTGTTACGCAATATTGCTAAGAACGAAGCCTTCAGACTCATTCAGACATATTCTGGTGGTACCGTTTCCATCACCCTAAGAAAATGACCCTAAAATACTCATTTTTTAAAAGAAAACTTAGCGAAATGAGGCCTGCCTTGTTGTTATAGTTTAAGTTTAAATCCATTTGTCCAACTGTAAAACATGTATTGACAGTGTCACAAGGAAATAATGGACAAGAATTGTAAAATAAGCATCATAACATGGTTCTTGGCGTCTGAAATAAAATAAAAGTTATATATATAGGAAATTTGTAAGATGTGTGTAAATGTCATTTCATAAAAAAAAAATTTGAACAAAACTGGGGTCACTCTATAGTTACATTTAGTAACAAGAACAGGGCGAAAAAAGCTAGCAGACAGAATGTGTGTGTGTGTGTGTGTGTGTGTGTCTGTGTGTGTGTGGGTGGGTGGGTGCGCGCACGCGCATCCCTGCCTGTGTGAAAGAAAGGGAAAGGGAGCAATATGTCTATGTCTTATATGTGTGAAGACGTACACATGTAATGCTATCTACAAGACAGTAAACTTTTATCTTGTCTCTTTGGGTCTTCGGAAACATTTCATTAATAACTCCTAAGCACTAGTGTCATTTTTTGCATTTGTTTACAAGACCTTTGAGAGGGCCTTTGTTCATCTCAGACTCTAACCCACTGCACAACTGATCAAGTTACATGCACCAACCCATCATGGTAAATTGTTTTACCAATCTTTTCACATAACACAACCCTTGAGTTTAGATTTTATATGAATTTCCAAAAATACCCCAAACATACTGTGTGTTCAGGGAATATTATTAGGGAATGAGAGCATGATCGTGACCCATGCAATATGTAAAGGTTAACAAGGAATGCTATTCCAGGCATCCTTTCCCCCTTTAGCAAGAGGTTACGAGTTAGCCTGCACTTATTAACATGGTTTAAAGTTATTCTTCAATGCATATAATACTATGCTAATCAGAAAAGTATACCTTGCCAACAACACACGTAGATAATACAGTGAAACTCGAATATAACGAGCACGGATAAAACGAGTTCTCGGATGTACCGAGCAAAATGAAAATCCCCGTTTTTTTTCCTTCTTTGTAATAGTAAACCTGCCTTTCATATAACGAGCACAAAATCCGCTAAACCCGGCCCTAACGAGGTAACCGACCTGCAATTAAGCCCTCGCAACCCTTTCGTCCGCAATAAAACTTTCAGCGGCGAGGAACTCGAACGTTTAGGCTATGTAATAGGCAAGTCTCGCTGTCTCGTTACCGGTAGGATTACCGTTACAAACTAGTTGCGCAGTAGGCCAAGAAGTGGGGTAGGGAAGGATGCGGTGGAGATGTGACCATTCGACAGGAGGAAGATGGGATTGATATGCTCGGCTAATGATTGGCCAAGCCTGTTGTTTAGACCAATCATTGCGCTAGACAATTTTGATTTTAATCATAACAATCGCAGAAACGGTGATTACGATCGGTCAGTCATTCGTTTCTCGACTCCCAACATTTGCATTGCTTTGTTTACACCTGTCAGTGATGGAATCGAGGAAGAAAAAATGTCTGTCCTTCGAAACAAAACTAAAAATAATCGAAGAAGTCGAGAGAAAGCAGAAGAGCAAACTTGTGACTCGCGTCTGCAGACAAAAGGTCAGCCGGCCTATTGCGCATGTGCGGAAAAAGCAATCAGCTGTGTTTACATGATCTCGAGCGAGGCCGTGTGAGTGTAGGTTACCGGTAGCCTAGACTAGTCTACATCTCTAAATTATCAGGAAGTTCTAAGTGTGCAGTCTTGTTGCACAGTCACTGTGTTAATCAAACTGATCCACAATCTCACATTTGTCGGTAATTGCTGAGGTTTAGACTATATTCACAGCTGACCCAACATTTATTACGCGCTGTCTAGCTTATTCTTTCGATATTTTATGTCTGACCTGTTTTCTAATGTAAACGCAGCTGATTGCTGTTTCCGCACATGCGCATTAGGCCGGCTGGGGTGACCCCTGGGTAGACAAGGCGCTTCCGCTCTACCCGCAGCGAGCAGTCTAGCCATGGTAGATCTAGATGGGTCTCCCTGACACTACTGACAGTTTTTACATGATTTTCAGTGGACCATGCGTGTAACGAGCCATCGGTTCTAACGAGTACCGACGGTCGGTCCCGACGACCTCGTTATATTCGAGTTTCACTGTACCATGCCTATGTGGGGACACTCTGTCTCCTTCACTAAGAGACGAAGAGATAGAGTTGTCTTTTGTTCACCATCACCCTGTCACAATTTGAATTTTCATTTTGAATTAAAATAAGGATTCTGGTTCGTCTGTTAAATTAAGGAAACTTTCAGTTAGGAGAATTTCACTGCGGTGAATTGCATTGAACAGTTAATCCATTTGCCATCTCCAGTGTTCTTACAAAGTGAACTCCTTTTCATTACTTTTTTTTTTTTAAAAACTCTTCACCAGGACATGTGGATCCTGGGGAGACTGAGTTTGAGACTGCACTACGAGAGACAGAAGAGGAAGCTGGCATCAAGAGGGAGCAGATGAAAATTGTTGAGAACTTTGAAAAAAATCTGAATTACGTGGTCAAAGGCAAACCAAAGCGGGTGGTATACTGGCTCTCTGAACTGTGTAATCCTAATGACCCTGTGAAACTGTCTCATGAACATCAAGATTTTAAATGGCTAAAATTAGAGGATGCGTGCCAAGTTGCAAAATTTCCAGATATGGTTGAGTTATTAAAAGCAGCCAATGCCTTCATAGCATCACAGTCATGATAGACACTGCATGACCCACTCTCCTGACTTGTGATAACTACAGGTTTTTGAATTATGCTAGTTACATTGTCCATAAAAACTTAGTATCAGGAAGGAACAGTTGTATACTATAGTTGATCACAATTTGTTGGGCAGGGACTAATATTAAAATCAGTATTGTATAGAAGTTTGCTGAGTGTATCCTTTGAACCCATGGACATTTAGATCTGGTCTTTGAAAGTGCGTATCCTAAGAGACCAAAAAATTGGACTGTATGTCATGACTTTGCCAGGAGCTCAAGGGTATAGACATTTTTACAAAGCCGAGGGGCGGGGGAGGGGGGA
>JAWQUT010000030.1:62289-92253 GCA_033807755.1 Ellobium chinense
CCCCCCCCCCCTTCTGCCCCTCCTCCTCCCCCCATTTAATTGAAAATATGGTTAATTCAAAATGATTTGTCTGGTTAATATTATGATTATCATCACTGTCACTGATGAGGAGATGACAAATTAGTTTAATCTCTATTTTCATTTATTCATGTTGTTTTTGCTTGTGATTTGTTCATCCTTACCTAATCTGTCATTCATCTTGGGTAGTCCAGTCCATGTTCTTAACCCGACTAATGAATGTCAAAAAGTTATGCAGAGTACATCATTTGCTCTAAGAATCAAAAGCTTGGCCTCATCAGGAGCAAAAAAATGTTAGCAGGCATAAGAAATGCAGGATGTAAACTGAGTAGAATTTGCTCAAAGAGAGTGAGGCAACAGGGATTTCACTTACCAAATTTCTTTTCGTTGGATGAAAACCATCATTACATTTTGGAATTACCATCAGTTATTCTCCCAAACCAAATAACACTATTTTTATTTCCAGCAAAATCTTGTTTGATTATTGAAGATTTAGGCAGCATTGCTGCTCTTTGGGCGCAAATTGAGGCAGTACATTTCGCAGTTATCATGTCAGTATGGCAGAGCCACCACTACCAGCATCCAGGTGTTTTTTTTGTTTTTTTTGAACATATGTATAACATATACATACTCATACCATCTCTTTCAAGAGAAAATGTTTATGGCTGGTCATTGTATCAAGAAAATGGATATGACAACATGAATGTGTATTTTAAATACAGTAATGTATATGATGCATTAAATGAGAAAGAAGTAAATTTCTTAAATTTTGGTTTTCTTTGTTGTTGTTGCTATGGCTATGGATGGTGATTGTTAAGTATTGTGAGTTATTATGCATTCATGTGCATGTATACATAATGTACATATAGATATATGTAGTTTGCACCACATACTGTATATGCACACATTTTGTAGCAAACAAATGTCATACATGTATATTATTTTTATGAGATGATGATGATGATGGTGAACATGGCAGTGGTGATGGTATTAGTGCTGGTAGTAGTGGTGATGAAGAAATACAAGACAGACTTGAAAATGCTCGTTATGAAATTCAAGAGATATACTAAAATTGTTTGGTATTAGACATGTTTTGAATTATCCACGACAAAAAACACATGGGATGTAATTTGCAGATAAGAAATTTATACCATCGTTTGCCAATTAGCATGATGTAACAGGTGCAAAAGAGGTGTGATACGCCTTAAATCATTTATAACTTGAGGCAGATGAAGGCATGGAGTTACCTATGCAGGGTACAAGTGAAAGCTAGATTATGGTATGGTTTAGTGTGGAAATGCGGGGTGGCAAAGGACCCAGAGATCATCTGTAATAGGATTGTATTTTGTAAGTGGTATAAAATAAAATTCATAAGAAAATACATGTATATATTGTCCAGACTTGCAAAATGTTTTATAAACAGTAAATATGTGTGTTCCAGACAGTTATAGCTGTTACACTTACATAGAAAAGAGTGGGTAGGGGCCTACATGAAAACAGTTTCACCTTGCAGAGACATACAGTATTGTATTTTTTCCATATACTCTTGTAACAACATTTTCCGTTCTCAAACTTAATCTAAAATTGCTACAGTGTGGTAAAATTCCTAACAACATTACATACTTTTCAGATAATATCACATTGAGCTCATACTGCCCCCCCCCCTCATTCCCCATAATGATAGGTCTAATGATTGCATACAGATGCTGACCGTAATTAAATGTGGGTAATGATTAAGGTCATCTGGTCTCATGGATATCCCCAAAAACCTTTCAGTTAGAGAATTCTGAAAGAATGAGTAAGTTTGTCACAAAAAATTTGGTCCTCCAACATCACCTACGTCTTTGTATGAGTACATGTACCACAAGTATATGGAGGTGCAATCCAGAAATGCCTGGACTGTGCAAATATATGTGCATTTACCGAGGGTTTTACTTTCTGACCTTCAAAGTAGTCCAACTGGAAGTCAGCACAACGGTCCCTGCAGTGCTGCTGTCATGTACAGAAGCATCCCCAGAAGTCTTTAAGTGTCATCTTATCAAGTACCGTCTGCGATTCAGCATATATCTTCTCTATCAACTCAAACCTCTGTCCCTTTGCCTAAGTTCACCCTTGGAAAGATGAGAAAGAAATAAAAAACAACACGCTGAGCTGTTTGCAGTCAGACTGTGAATGCTGAACTTCATTTTGGGATCCTGAGATTACTGCATGAAATTATAAGATGGAAGCAATCAACAAGCTGGTGCAACAACTTTTGACTGCTGCAAGCTACACAATGACATCAGCCAGCATATTCCGCCTTTAAAATTCAACAGTTTGTGGTCTGAAAAAAACATAATTGTTGTATCCCATCCTCAGCATTTGTTATGATGTTCCACTTTCTTGAGATGAAAATGAAGTTGGAGGAAAGATTACAGAAGAGATATTAGATGCTGAATCATTGAGATGAAGCTGACAGTGACACACAGAGACCTCCAGGGATGCTTCTAGGCTTGGCAGGCACTGAAATCACAGTGCTGACTACCAGTAGGACCACTCTGAAGAAGACGGAGGAGTGTGACAATTAGAAAAAGTCTACGAGCTTTTATAAGCACAGTCTGGAGAAGTTTTGGATCGTACCTCGTACTTGGGATCAAGGGGAGGTAAAATCAGCCTGGGGTTACTTGAATACACGACACCGTCTGTTATGAACTACCTTACTACATGCATGAAAAATATAGTTCTCTTAATTTTAACTGAGCTGATAAACAGGCATTATGGTATCACATATTATCATGTGCATTTTGACAAATTACTTATCAGACTGCCATGACAACCATATAATTTTTCTTATCTGTTTATGTGCGCAAAAAACAGCGTATTGATTTCAAAATATGTGACCTCTGTTGGGTTCGAAGATTGGATTGCCATACTGCATTACTGCCGTCAAGTTTACATACAACTATCCACGTCCAGGATAGCTTGGCATGTGTAGGGTTAGTATGAGAAAAATATGATGGTTTAGCATTTTATTGTCATTCACGGCTGAAGAAATGGGAATCAAGTATTACAATGTATTAGGAAACTGATTGAACATTTTCATGAAACAACTGGCTTTATTTATACAGGTAGGCCTGCGTTAATGTTGGTGAAAACCTGGCAATGTAGTTGGTCATTTGTGTTCGTCTGGCCACCTGAACAACAGCTTATAACTATGTAAGAATGCTGAAAGTCTGGTGCTACAGTGACGGCTGAATTTATTACAACAGGTAGACTAGATGAACTGGGTGCATCAAAATGTCATGCACGAAGAAACGTGCCATGACTAGATCTAGTCTACAATCTAACATATTCAGTATCCCAGCACTTACCAGCCTCTTGCCTTTTGCAATCAAATGCCATCATCTGATCATATTTCCGACCATACCATTGATGTTGATGATTGATTTGTTGAGCCCATTGTTGATGCCTAAATTACTGATTAAAGATTGTGAGGCGAGCTTGGACTTGGGATCGAGTTAAGGAATAAAAAGCATCAGTCCAGTGTCTAATGGTCAATGGACAGTTGAGTAGATCTACATTAACATTATTGTCATTATTCAGTTCAGTATGTCCATTGACTTGAGTGAGTAGAAGAAACTCCTTCATGTGTGCTCAGTCTTTCCAAACACTTTGGAGTGAATAGACTTGACTATTATTCTTTCAAAAAGCACATGTAGGGCGCGAAATCTCTTCACTTAACATGCTGTACTGTATCAGGGTGTATGGCATGAAAAAAATGAAAACAAACCAAAAAAAAAAATCTGTGCTACTAACACAGTGTAGCATGGAGAGCAGCTTCTTCATCACTAAATTATAAATGGACTAGTCTAGGCCTACATTCCAAATGTGGCACTGATGGACAATTTGCAAATAAAACATTAGCAAGGTTTTTTTTGTTCCTTATTTATGAGGTGGGGCAGGGTTTTAATATTGCATTTAGTCCTACTAAACATATCTACACATTCTTCAGAATTTGCATCACTCAGCTGAGCCAAGGACAACACCATAAGGAAGAGTTCTTGATTTCCTAATGGAGTGTCCTCATTTGGAAGATAGTGCAAGAATAGCCTTTGATTTATCAAGCACAAGGACAGATGGTCTGGGGCAGTCACTAGTATTTAAGTGCTCAGGTATGGTAGTCATTCTTGATTAAATTACTTTTGCAAGATTGCACCTGAGATTGTACTTGACAGTTTTTAAAATATTGCCAGTACTTCAAGGCCAGTAGAAAAATAATGCAGTTCAAGTTACTATAAAAGCAAAAATGCTGATTGATGTTGTGAAAAATTGGCTAAAATGCAGCAAGTGAGCCTTCAGTTGAACAAAAGCATTTTTAAGTGACCGTTTCTTAATGAACTGTTTGGTAAAACTTCATTAAGGTCCAAATTCAGTGTTTATCAGGTGTTATGAATTAGGGCGGCATTCCCCCCTTTTTGTCATAAACTTGGAGAGCAAATTTATAAATTTTGAGGGGAATTGTTTTAGATTGTTCTCAAATAATTTTCCCTGGTTTATGCACAGGAAATTTAGGGGNGGGGGGGGGGGAGTGTTGGCAGGAGTTCAAAGAAATTTTTTCTGAAGACTTGAAATTTAAGGGTGATCGTGTGGTCAGTAGAAATCTGATCACTGCAAATGTGATCTTTATGCTGGGGAATGACTGACAATTAAAAGAAAACATCCAGATTAAATTTATGTTGAGAAATCTGATTGTTATATTGTGGACATTTCTTGCAAATGATACATTGCAATTCAGAGTGCTCAGACATAGGTAAATAAAGGAAAGTTTCACATTAAGTCATCTATGTCACAAATATATAGAAACAAAGTGGATGGGTATCGAGAGAGGGTGGGGAGGGGGAAGAGCAATCATTCACTTCACTTTCAATTACCACACAAGGTAGGTACCTTTGACAAATGATAAACTTATATCAGATTTTCATGATGCATAAACTGCAATCTTCTATTTTTCAGTTTGTCAGACAGAAGAGAGTCCATGGATCTGTTTGACATGTGGTGAAATCAACTGTGGAAGGTATTTGAAATTGTAAACACAGTTCTTTTATGTTGACCTTTCAGATAAGGAGTAAGCCAGTTGAATATAAATCTGCTGCCTGAGAGTGAGAGTGTAGTTTTAATTTTGTTTGCCCACTTGTTCCGTCATACCATAGCTTGGTTTCAAGTAATTACAGGGGAATGAAGAAAAAGACTCGGTGGTATATGAGATAATCTCTGACCTGTTTTCCTATTTGAGGCTTGTTTAGCCATGCATTGCTGCTAGCTTTAAAAGTTTGTATGATTATTGGTATCACACTTCACAGGACTGGTGGATGTTTCTTTGTTCCGGGTTTGATGTGAAAAACATTTGTGAAAACCAATCTCTTTTTCTCTGACCATAAGGTTCTTGTGTTACATACATACAAGTGAATCTGTATAAGATGACCATTTCTTCATTCCTGAGAAAGTGGTCTGGTCACGTTAGACACATGATCGCTGTATGCAGGTTGTGGGTTGCCCAGAGATGTGAAGAAAAACATTAACCCTCTGGGTTCCCCAAGTTAATGCAAGTTGCTCACAGGCCTGAATTTCATCAGACAGAATTCAGGGTGAGAAGGGAAATCCAGCTGTCTCATTTTAAGGTGAATTTAAAGTCAGCCAGGGTTATTAAATGACACTACCACTTTGATTTCAGTGGCTAAAAAGTACCCTGCCTGGACTAAGAGAAAGTCTGCACTAGTCTGAAGGGTTGGGCACGTTCATGAAAAATGGGGAACTGCGTTTGTTCTCCGTTCAGTGCCAAAATGGGGCACTGTGATCCATTCCCCGTTCAGCCGAGACTTTCAAATTCCGTTCCGTTCACCTGTTCCACGCCTGAGGAACTTAGTTCCGATCTCCGTTCCGTTCCGTTTACTTTTCCCGCCGAAAAAAGCATTTGTTTCCGAGACGGCTGATTTCACAAAGAGAAATAAGGATTTTGATGTTCAGTGAATGTTACTTTATGTGTACGTGTTTTCCATGGAGAAGTTCAGTTTCAGAGGCGCAAGATTTTGCCGCTTATGTAACTGTTATTTGGTGATGAAGAACATGATACCATTCATCCCTTCCTTAATAGATCCAAAAAAAAAAAAATCTAGATTCACTAGCACAGGTGCAGTAGTTAATATTAACTGCCACCTGCCAATAATAACTGAATGTAAGTGAAGTGTGCGTCATAAAAACAGAAAATTTAGAGCCGCTGCTCTTTCCAGAATTCACTGCAAATACAGAGAATGTGGAGAAATTACATGTGCACATCCAATCTTATGATTTCTTATAAATTTGAGAACTTATTTATGATTACATGGATCTCCCCCCCCCCAAAAATAGAGATTGTGATATATTCAAGATCATAAGGCAGGCATATGTCACAATTTTGGACAAGAGTCGCTATTAGAGTAATTTCTGGTATTTATTATTTTTAAAGTTGCTGTATTTTGTTGCATGGTTCTGGTTGGTGCTAGACAGGTATTTTTTAAAGGATCTTTGACAGGCAACACTGCAATTACAACTGCAGTAATAGTTTTAATGGTAAAGAACAGCTTTGTAGACTCCATCAAAGAGAAGTCAGTACCAGGCGATGACGTCATATGTATGAAAACCAGTGGGCTGTCTACCTAACCCATTACTGCACTCTACTTTCTTTGTGTGTATCATATCCCACCCCTAGTTATCTAGTCCTCCGCCTTTTTCACCTGCCCATCTACGTTACCCAATGAACCTTTATCTAGCTTTTGATAATTATTTATGGCTTTCAACTTGGTGTTCAGCTGTCAGTCACCACTCACGATACAGACCTCTCATTGGGTGTAGCGTTGTTTCGCTAGAGACGAACTTGAGGCGGTCAAGCCTTGAAGTGACGCAGTCCTGGATACCAGGTGTCATCATGTCTTTATCAGTAAGTGGACACGCTTCACTTGCGATGAAAAGCGATAAGCCAGTCCTTGTTGTGTAATGTGGACTGCAACAGCAGCTTTCAGGGATGCCAATTTCCCGGATAAATCCAAATTTTCAGATTTTCCGATGTTATTAGCGGCGGGAAAGAAAATCCGGATATTTCTACGTGTTGAGCGACGGAGAAAAAAAATCCAGTGTTATCCAGATAACACTCATGAAAATGAAATATGCGAAGGACGAATCGCACGGAAGCCCGAAGTTAGATATTTTACAAACTTCCTGAATGCGCACGCACATGCCTCTAACGAGGTCAGTGGAATACCGGTGCTATATTTAGCACTCAAACTCGCAGAAAGTGTAAACAGTGCACTCGGTCATCATTTAAGAAAGGACGATGTAAAATGAACAGCCCCAACTCAGCATCCAATGTTTTCTATAGATTATATTTATTATTATAAATCTGATTACATCCGTAAGCTAAAAGAAGATGGATACGTATGGTGCACACTGTGCAGTAATAAACTACGGCACACCGGGAAAGAAGGCACCCAAGCTCCACGCTTCAAGGAATGGTCACATCGTAACACTACTAACAGTAGGATTCCGACGAGTTTCAAGGACATTAAAGAGAAAGAGAACGCAGCCAATCTTTCAGCAGCTTTTTTTTGTAAACTTGGCGTGAGTCATTGAATCCAGCTCAGTCTGAACTCTGCAAGTCAAAGCATTACTCATTTGTGCAGATTTTATTCAGAACCAAATAAGAGATGACAAGTGACATGTAAGTTAATAGTTATGGGTAAAGAGATGGTAAAATAATGTACACCTTGTTTAAATTACACAGTGATATATTCTGAAGTGTAATTATGAAATGAAAGATTAGATTTGTATCTTAAGTGACAGTTAACCTCAGTTTACAGTTCCCTTCCACCCCTGACTATGGCTATTCCTTGCTGTGTGTAGGCTACTGTAGGGTATATTAATTTTTATACTTTGTCTGTGCAGAAGAAATTTAGGCCCTAGGTTATATGGACACAATTCTAAAATTGACTTTTCTTTAAACTTTGTTTGGTTTTAATGTTTACTTTAATGCCTTATATTTGTGGAAAATGATTTAGAATTAAAAGCATAACGGTTGGGTTGGCTTCTGTCGAAAATGTCAATACGCCGCGCGCTTGAGCACTTTTCAGAACTTTTTTTGGTCAGACATTGGCATCACTGAGCTTTGTCTCGATGGTCTTATTTACCTCACGCCATAAAAGGCGTGATAAACTGGTCTTGCCGATTCGAAGAATGACTGTTACGAGGTCGAATGAAGCTGGTGATCTCAGTGCGGCGAGTGCAATAATTTCCGATAAAATTGCTGATAACGAAAAAATAAATCTTGGTCGCTGATATGTGAACGGAATTTGAACGGACTTAATAATGAACTAAGTTCCAATCCATTCTTGAAAAATCACCAACTCGTTCACAACTAAACAAGGGAACTCCGCTCCGTTCACGAAACCGGAGCTTAGTTCATGTAAACAGAGTTCCGCCTAACCCTGCTGGTTTCTGACTGAAGACCAACTTGAAAACGAAGTTTCAGCTGCCTTCGATCACTTGTAACAGAATCCTTAAAATTTCCTGATCATTGCCTTGCTGTTAACAGTTGGGGGGCGGACCAAGTTTGAAAGTGGTGCTAAAGGTGGACTGCGTGGGCAAGAAATTTACTCACCGCCAATGATAGGCAGTTGGGGAAGAGGTGCAGAGGAACACCTCTGGAGCTGGCTGGTGTCATGATAGTTAAGCCAAGAAATTGCTGTTTTTGTTTTGGTGACTATTGCTCACAAGTCTCAGATTAACTAGTCAGTGGTCATCTTATACAGGTTTTTTTTCATACTCGAGACATTCATAAGGAAAAACAGTATATGCAGGTGTCGAAATGTGCAGCTTAGTTATGGAATTATTAGGAAAAATGAATAGAAATTTCTGAAAGCAGGTCACCTAAGCAGATATTTACATAGACTGGTGGTCACCTGACTAACTGTATTTGCAGGTACATTAATGGGCATGCTAAAGAGCACCATGAGAGTCATGACGAACTTCATGCTGTCTGTATGGACTGTCACAGTCTTGTAGCATACTGGTGAGTATACTGTTTGCAGTAAGAAAGCCAAGTTAGTATAAGCAGCTAAAACTGTCATCTGCTTTTATGCTATAATCTACACTGTCAAAGGCAACACGTCACCACTAGTTGGTAAACCTAGCCAAGTATGTTGTGCAGCACTGATTATTACAGGTCAGCTGCATGCTTCTAGCATAGTTGATTGCTGCAGTTTTCTTTTATAGTTGGACAGTTTCGGTCTTGATAATAATTATGTCGTAAATTTTTAAAAAAATTTGTAGAATTCTATCAGAACTGATCTTTCCATGGCAGCAAAGGGCCATATTTTGTTATTTCACAGAGCAATACATGCAGAGATGCCCACCCCCTGCATTTTGCAGGAATTTCCCGGAAACTGGCATTTTTCCCGCACTTCCGCATGATACTAAAAATTCCCACAGATGGTCAGCCAAATAAGAAACTGACACCATCAACCAGCGTGTCCAGTATGATTAGCAAACTTTGCTCCATGCTCATTTGAAAAGTACAGAGCCCCTCCGGAAACCAGGTTTTATTAATAAAGGGAAGTCACTCTGAATTATTTGGAAGTGACAAGATGTCTGCTGGCTCTGGTTCAGATGTGTCGGCCTAATGTGATAAATTTAAAATGATAGTAATGTTATTTTCAGATCAACAGAGCTTTTATGTTAGCCTGTTTTATCAAAAATCTTATTGAAATTGAAAAGTGTCACTGATAAGAAGCCAGAAAGTCAAGATGTTAGTAGAAAATTTAAAGTGTGGTCAGTTTAGCAGAATGAAATAATGTCAAATAAGTGCTGACATCAGAACCTAGTTTCTGTTCCCAAAACCTGTGGAATGGACTGTATGTCACACAATGCCAGCATTAAAAACTACAATATCAGAACATTGCATTAATGATTAAGTTTAGTAGCAAAAGCTCAGATTGTGATGGAGTGGTGAATTAAGAAAGCAGATGTATATCTAGTTATGAATTTCTTTAGCACTCAGTTTAAATTCCATCTGGACAAAGAAAAGCATTCCTCATTCTGTTATTGTTTATTTATGTGAAGATAACCGCTTTTTGATGATAAGTGGTGAAAGGTGTGCTTTATGTTTGTTTACTAGTCACATGTAATGTTCGTGAAAATTCTGTCATTGGTCCAGAAATTCCCGCATAATAGAGGGGAAATTCCCTCATTGGCAGGCCCAGAGGTAGACATCTCTGAACATGACTTAGTTATCACACAGATTTTAACAGACATCTGTCCATTGTATGTGTTATGTTATTTTTATTCTACAGCTACAAGTGTGATGAATTTGTTATCAATGACACAACCTTTGGCCATTTAGAAAAATTGAGGAAGCAGTATGAATCCCTTGCAAAGGCTGCAGAAGCATCAAGTGAAGAAAGGTAACTTAGTTTTGAGAAAAAACTACTTTGCCTCATTTTCCTCCATCACAGAAATGTGGCATATTTACTGTATAATCAAATGCAAATTGTGTAAGCCTTGTTTCTCTTTTATCATTCATGTAGCAGATTATGGAAAAGGACTTCAGTTTTAAGATTTTAGGCCTGTCATGCAGATAATCCTGTGTTCTATGTATATAAAATGTCAAGCATTTTCATATGTTTAGTCTGATGCTATTGCCCATGTTTGTAAAATGACTTTAACAGGATTCACAGTTGAGTCGAAATTGAACTTTTATTAAAAAATTTGGTGTAAATGAAAGCATTATTTGATCCCATTTTATTCCTTCTTTGTCATTCATAGTGTGAAAGGAGGTTTTTCATGAACAGATCTGTAGGTGTGATCTCGTGAAGTTCAAATGAAGTAGATTTCAGTTTCATAAGTCATGTAGTTCTTCAAACAGTAGACTTATTCTGCTGAATCCATCAATTTATTTCTGTATATGGCATCATCTAAATCCCATGACTTTGTTGTTCTGTATGATAAGTCAAATTGCCATGATCTTATTGTTTCCATGATCTTATTGTTCTGACATATGTGAGCCTCATGAATTCATATAGACAGATGTCACTTGGTACACTATAACTTATATTTTGATGAAAGCACAATTACTGAGTTGTGGAGAAATTCCCGTTTAAGCTATTAAGGTTTTTGGCACCTATTAGCGGGGCAAATCACTCATTTTGTACAACCCAATTATCCGTTAATATATAAAATGCCCCTTTTTTGGGGCCTTGTCAGCCAGTGTCAGGGTGTAGAAATAAGTAAAATGACCTATAATTTAAATAAAGCATCCAGTTTTAAAGTGTCAGGTACAATTTGAGCCTTCTAGATAAAATAAAAAAGTGCGTAGGCCTATTTTTTAGCACACGGTCAAAACCAGCCTACTGGTAAATTGGGGACCAAATCTTTTCGAAAGAGATTTGTGAAAAATTTTGGGTGTTGACCCCCCTTTTTTTCCTGTTAAAAGATCGTGCAAAAGAAATACTTTACCCTCTATGGAAGAAATTTCCCCAAATCACAGTGGTATTTGTAGAATAACACAATATGTTAATGGGCCAAAAGAAGAAAAAACAATAAGTTTCAAAGATCCTAATATCAGTTCCTGAGTAAGGGGAAGCAATTATTGTAATTATAGCTGCAGCACTGAAAAGTATATGATTTCCATTGGTACAGGACATTAGTTTTGATATTGTAACTCTCTGGGATATTCTTCATCTTTTTTAAGACATCAAGTGGTCTTTCAGGGTTTGTTTTTTTTTTGGACAGGGAGAAGATGTTAAAGTGCAGAAATGCAAATGTGGTCAGTATTCATGTGACTCAACCAAAGTTATTGCTTGTACCCATGCTTGAGTATTGAGTAAAAAAAAAAAATTATTGCCAAGATTTATAAGTTTGTAACTCATAATCTGCACATTTTTAGAACATTTTTATAACTTCTTTCGTGTTGACTCTTGTTTTGCAGCTCTAGCAATCAGAATGCCCCAAGAGGAAAAATTCACAGGCGCGACTCAACTGACTCCCTAGAAAATGAAAGAAATCACAAGATAAGAAAAAGGGTTTGTGCTTTGTGCAATTTGATGCAAAGAGAAATGAATGAGCTGGTTTAAGTTTAAAATGCAAGTCCCTGAACCGATATTATAAATGTGCATGTAACAAAACTGCAGAAGTTTCGGACTCCCATTCTTGTAATTTTAAGGCGATTTATTCAAGAGGAAAGAATACGATACGTCAATAAAGTGTATGAGAGTGCAGTACTCTTCAGCATGAAAAACTTCAGTCACAACTGGCCATTAATTCCAGTAAGATCTATTGTCTGTTGATGAGTCATAATGTGTGAATAGAGAAGTTTCTTATGAATTGATGTCAAGTTATGAGCAAAGGATTTTTAAGAATTGCATAGTGAAATTTGTAATGGGGTAGCATTATAGCAATTGATAGCCTGACAAGTACTGGGTAACAAAGAAATTCTACCTGGATTTTATGTTGAAGATCTGTGTTGAATATTGAGAAAATGTCATTGATGCTGGTTCTTGCAAACTGACCATCTTCTCAGGGTCATCTGTTTTGTTTTAAATAGGATCACCACAAACCGCGAAGGCCAAGAACATCAGGATTGCGAAATCTAGGAAACACATGTTTTATGAATGCTGTTTTACAGTCATTAAGGTAAATAAAGTTGCTCTTAAACAAATCTGTACCATTCATGATTTGTTGTGTATATGTGTGTGTGTTTTATTTAGAGGCATTTAGATTCTGCATTCTTGGCAAAGCAGCTAATGTAACTTCATACTTGCAATATATTTTACACACAGAGGGGGTTGGTGATATCTGACAGTGGTTGTGAAATACATTCATCAGCCATTGATATGATTTGACCGGATGTAGTGTCATTCCTGGCAATTTCATGACTGTGTTCTTCTCTTTCTTTTCCCAGTAATATACAAGAATTCTGTGGCTACATCAAACAACTTCCATCACTAGAAGACAAAATACTCAAAGCCAAAAAAATCCATATTTCTCGAAAGACAAGAGACTCAGGAGAGGATGTGTAAGTATTTACAATAGAAGAATGTTGAAATATTTTTAGACTTAAGAGCATTTTATATTTGGCAAAAAGTTCTTCATTCCCAAATGTTAGGGTCCGATGACTGAACTATCCACATATTCCTGTGTATTTCATTCATAGAATTGGATGTTCCTATGCAGGATGGATGTTTCATCTGATGCTCATTGTCAGTCTATACTCAAAACGTGCACATTACAAAAAATTCACAGGACCAGCTAATTTGTTTTATATTAAGTATACTTCGCATTATCCATGATAACTAAGAACGGTGAGGAATGGTATCACCTCCTGTAGTGAGTGACACTGTTGATTGGTTGAGAAGTTGAAAGAGAGTGCTGGTATCATTAGCCATGAGTGTTGTTTGTGCAAGGGGCCATTTTATTACAAGTGAGAGAGACTGTGGTTTAATCTGACAAATGGTAAGGGTGGTAAGGGACTGAAAGGTGCTTCATTGTAATCATTGTGCTAGACTCATTTTGTGCAGTGAAACTCGAATATAACGAGCACGGATAAAACGAGTTCTCGTATGTACCGAGCAAAATGAAAATCCCTGTTTTTTTTGCCTTCTTTGTAATAGTAAACTTGCCTTTCATATAACGAGCACAAAATCCGCTAAACACGGCCCTAACGAGGTAACCGACCTGCCATTAAGCCCTCGCAACCCTTTCGTCCGAACTTTCAGCGGCAAGGAACTCGAACGTTTAGGCCACGTAACAATTGCCAGTCTCGCTGTCTCGCTTATGTAATTTACCGGTAGGATCACAGGTACAAACTAGTTGCGCAGTAGGCCAAGAAGCGGGGTAGGGAATGATGTGGTGGAGATGTGACCATGCGACGGGAGGAAGATGGGATTGCTATGCTCGGCTAATGATTGGCCAAGCCTGTTGTTTAGACCAATCATCGCGCTAGGCAATTTTGATTTCAATCATAACAATCGCAGAAATGGTGATTACGATCGGTCAGTCATTCGTTTCTCGACTCTCAACATTTGCATTGCTTTGTTTACATCTGTCAATGATGGAATCGAGGAAGAGAAAATGTCTGTCCTTTGAAACAAAACTAAAAATAATCGAAGAAGTCGAGAGAAAGCAGAAGAGCAAGGCAGAAATTTGCCTGGGTAGACAAGGCGCTTCTGCTCTACCTGCAGCGAGCAATCTAGCCATGTTAGATCTAGTATATGGGTCTCCCTGACACTACTGACAGTTTTTTTACATGATTTTCAGTGGACCATGCGTGTAACGAGCCATCGGATCTAACGAGCACCGACGGTCGGTCCCGACGACCTCGTTATATCCGAGTTTCACTGTAATAGGATTTCTGTCTTCAGATTTTTTAACTGTTCATACATAGAAGGTACACACAGTCGTTTCTTTTACGGAGAGAGAGCAAATTTGGTAGCTAGTTTGTCTTTTCATATTACAAGTGTCAGGTGTAAGCAGAACATTGATTTCCGTATATTTGAACATTTTACATTAATGGAGATGGAAAGGATGGAGGGTTAGATGATTGTCAAGATGCAAGGAAAGCTCTGTGAGATAAACATGAATGCCCAGTTAGTAACAAACATTTTGTATTGTATCATATTCTTTACTTGCAGTTTACTTGTAGAAGAATTGAGAAAAACATTGGTAGCCTTATGGCAAGGAACAAAAGGGGCAATATCTCCTGAATCCCTCTTCAGTGTTATCTGGAGAGTAGTGCCAAGATTCAGGTATGTCCTTGAAGTATTTCATAAATAAGCCTAAAGGTAAGAGATCTGCACCAACCAATGAAAATAATGTTTCAGATCACAAAAATTACTAAGATTTCTTCATATTGTCTTGTTTAAATGTCGATGATTGTCTTTTGGAGGTTGTGTTTCAAATAATTCAGCAATTGAAAGATATTTCAGCCTCTGGAAGCTAGTGGTTCAGATCCCCTCAGTCAGTTCTTGACATTATTCATTGTGAGTTGTGCTTTCACCTCCAGATTTTCATAATAAACATAATCAAGTGTAAAACTTACACAATCCATATGTTATAATAAACATGATGGAGTATGAAACTCACATAGTCCATATTTTAGTATATGCCTTTAGTCTTCATCCTGTGTGGTCTGGAGGACATGCAATTGCACCAAAACTGTCTGCCTAGTTGAACCATAATACTTTTTAGCAAGTTACTAGTTTTATCACTTATCATTTTTGTTTATAGTGAATAGGGTTTATTGACTGTAGCATAAGTTGTGTCTGCTCTCTTCAGTCATGAATTTAGGCTAATGCTTTGTTTTTCTTTCAGGGGCTACCAGCAGCAAGATGCTCATGAGTTCATGAGATACCTTTTAGATAGATTACACATTGAGTTGCTTGAGCTTCTCCCATATCCAAACAACAACTCTCCATACATTGGCCCTAAAGGAAAAAGCACCATTGTCACTGCCATTTTTGGAGGCCTCCTCCAAAGTGAGGTCAATTGTCTTATATGTGGGATGGAGTCAAAAAAACATGATCCTTTCCTTGGTTAGTAATTTTGTTGTTATGTCAACCTCATTGTGCAGTGACTTGAAAAACTGTCTTATTTGGGGGACAAATATGCCAAAGACAAAGCCTAATACCCTAGCAATGCCAGTATAGATATTTTTGAGGTGATCAGGTTTTGTGATATTAATATGAACAACTTCATGTGACAAAGGTAATAATTATTCCTCCTGTGCTTAGGAGTGGGAAGCTTATTCCAAATTTTGAAGACTTGTTTTCAAAATAAAATTTTGGGAAAGATTTGAGAAGTTTATTGTCATGGCTTTGTTATGCATTAGCTTCATTATTTCACCACTGTTCTGGGTAAGATCAAATAGATATACCGCTAAGCACAGTCATTACAACTGCAGATGACATATCAGAGGAAAGAAGCTGGTCTATTTCATTTTCAGTGAGAAGTACCACAAAGTCTTGTGCATGACATTACTCGTCTGAGACATTTCAGTACATCCTTTTCTTGCATGTTGGCATGGTCAGCAGAGTTCATGATGGTATAGAAGGTTTGAGGAAGTTGAAAACACCCAAAGGCACATCAGACAGAAAAGGGTTACAAATATTTTGTGATCGAATATAAAACTTGAAGAGAGAAGTAAAATATCACACAAACATACTGGTTGCAAAATGGCTAGGAAAATATTGTATATGTTGGGCCATTTGTACCTGAGCATAGGAAATAGGTAAAGAAATTGTCTGCAGTAATATTTCATCATCTATCTCACATAGTTTTTCCCTCCAAATACACAATCTTTGTGACTTTTATTCCAGATCTCTCACTGGATATACCAGCTCAGTTTTCAAGCAGGCTGTCCAAGCCAAAGGATGGAGAGCCAATCTGCACATTATCAGGTACATGAATTGACACTGGATATAAGAAATATCATTCTTGCTTTATGTAAAGACATCATGTACATGCAGATTCACAAAATTGTCCATTTCCTATTTACCTTTCCTTTTCCAGCCTTGTTAACATCCACTAGCTAATTAATTGTTATTTCTTATTCTTTCTCTCAGATTGCTTGTCAAGCTTTACAGACGTTGAAGAACTTGAAGATTCAGAGCTGTATATGTGCAACAACTGTAAGCAAAAACAACGCTCAACAAAGAAGTTTTGGATCAGGAGATTGCCAAATGTAAGCATTTTACAGTTATTTTCAAGTTGCAACCTTTGGAACCTGAATGGGCATTGTTTGCTGATTTGTTATTAGGATTTGAAAATATGGTTTATTGTCTTATGTGTTGTAATTTCTTGGTATTGGCGTTAAGTGTGCCGTAGAAGAATGTCTGCTTATGTGCAAGTTTGTGCCATGATACCCTCTCTACCATTTCTGTCCAAATTTAAGCGTCTCTTCTGTTTTTCAGGTCCTGTGTCTTCATTTGAAGAGATTTCGATGGAGCATGTTTTGTCGGTTGAAAGTGGAAACATTTGTTGAATTTCCAATCCATGGCTTGGACATGAATACTTATGTACTTAACAACCTGGTAAGATATGTGCATTATTGTTTGTCATCTGTCAGAATATTTCCACAATGATTTCAATTTTTTTGATGAAGCCTGGGTTTTAACCCCCAACAATTTGTTAGATTAAGAAAGGGACATCAAATAAAAGCCAGTTTAATACACTGACTGTGCCTAAAGTGCTACAATTACTGGGTTGCCATGGTAGACTGTATATCCTTCAGTCCTTGTGGTCTTGATTTTCAAAAGGTTTTTGTCATATTGATACTGATGCATGTGTGATATTGAGGAGTTATTCTCCATTAACACCACATCCAATTATACTGGCGTAATAAAGTTGCAAAGTTTGAGTTGGACAAATTGTCTATGTGTCATAGAAATGGCAGGGGGACAAGGAATTTCTGTTGGCCATAAGGACAAGGTTTCTTAGCCAGTGAGTCAGGGATCTTATGTGAAGTCTTTATTTTATTCGTAATCAGCTTTCTTATGCATAATCCCAGCCACTGTTTATTTCTATATTTCCAGCATGAAACCAGGGGAAGTTTTTCAGGGAGCAATTTGTATGATCTTGCCGCCGTCATAGTACACCATGGATCAGGGTGAATGAATTTTTATTTTGTTCTTTGTGTGATATCAGTTATCATGTGGAAGTCTTGCAGAAGTGACAGTTGCCAGGTTATAATTCGATAGCTGATCTTGTTAGTTCATACTGCATACCCAAAACCTGGATTGAAATCCTGTCACTTTTTCTGAACACAAGGCATGCCTGTCATTGTGTTCCTTTAGCCCTGTATCATAATTACTATGAGATATGCTATAAAATTTAAAGGAGAGAGGGTAGATAGCTGCAAGAATAGGTGTTAGACCTTATTCAAGCTATACAGTGCATCAGATGTCAGATATTCCACCAGGTTCAATCTGTTATGCAATAGACCAGTGTTTACCAATATTTTCATCTCATGACTTGAATCATTACAGCTTCACTGGGACTGTTGCTATATTTCAGTTTTTGTCTTCTGTCATCACATAATGCAAATGCATGGGTAATATAGAATTTATATGAAATCTTGTTATTCATTATCTATAATTGGCATGTTTTCATGTTATTTCTTCAGACTGACATAGGTCTAGTGATAAATCTAGTATTATTTAATAAATATAGATTATGGTGATTCTGGAATCATATTTTACAATCTTTTTTGTCAATAGGGCGGGATCAGGACACTATACAGCATATGCTACACATGAAGGTATGATAACATTTTGTTCATCTTTAATTGGCTGGGTTAAAAGAAATGTGTCAGTGGCATTCAGGCCCTCTTCATTCATTGAGCAGTTTTAAAATGGACTTGGCCATAAATCTGCCATACTTTTGAATAGGAAGGCAAAGCTATAAAACAAATGGATGGTTTTGTAAAACAGTTCATATATAAGCAGTATTTTCTGCAGGTCTTATGAGTTGGGTGAGATATTACCTCATTATCATAAAGTTGAAGGAGGATTTATACATTTTTAGAGGGATATTAGGCGTTTCTCAAGTAAAGCAAACATTGAAGTGCATGAGAGAAGGAGAGATCAGGGTGCATTCAATGTATTGTTAGGGTTTTTTTTTTTTAATTTTCAAGGGCAATTGATGTAATTGTGTGATTTGTAGAAAACACTGTTTATGACAATCTTTGTCAACAACAATACTTTAAAGGTAAGTTCGTTAGATCTGACACAGATTTCATTACTCACATAACTAGGTGAATATTTTCATGATTCTACTTAAAATTATTTTTTTTTGTTTTTGTTAAAAGCTTTATTAATTTAGAAGTGTTTCATTCAGACACCATGATGAGAATATTGTTGTTGTTAATGAACTGTAGTTGTTAATGAATCATGATTTGATGCTGGCACCTAGTAAGATTTTACACGTTTAACATTAGCAAGACCAGGGGTGTGCACAGTGATGTTTATTGATAGCATCGAAATTTTTCATTTGGAAAATGAATTCAGGGGAGGGGAAGATATCTGATCCATCAAGAAAGTTGTTTAAAGATTGTAATTTGTCTTTTGTTCAGGGCAATGGTATCATTTCAATGACAGCACAGTCACAGCATGTGACGAAGATACTGTGATGCGCTGCAAAGCCTACATACTTTTTTATGTTCGACGTGAAATACGCCTGCCAGACAGTTTGTGCGTGCGGTCTCAAAGCAGTTTGAATGGAAGACAACAGAATCATGTCTCCAAGCTTGACTCTGAGGGAAAGGACAATCACAAGGCAAATAAACTGTTGCCAACCTCCAAACAATAGTGAACAAAGTGAAATTCATGTATGAAAGTGAAAGCCTGCTTGTTGTTGTGAGTGCTTTTTTGTTTGATGTGTCAGTGTGGCTGAATCTTGAAAGTTCTTTTTGAGTTTCAGTGGGGCTTTATTCTTCTAATATCCTGAATGAACAAAGAATAATAAAATTCATCCTGATGCTTTAATGGTGATAACAGAGCTCAACAATTGGCTTGAGATTTAAGGACCACTGTTAATTTCAAGCATGGCCAAGAAAGTTAACTTATTCCTATTTCTTGGGACCCAGTGTATGTGATGGCAAATGAGGAAAAATGTTTGCTGTTGATGGGCAGCAGCAATAAGCAGCAAGTAAGTTTTAAATGTTGTGGTAGAGAGAAGGTTAGTTATTAAAGTTCTGCACACTTACCAGTGAGTATGCTTAACAGTTGTTATTTTTATCTGTGAGTAATAAGGAGTGAAAATTAACCTTCATGCTTGTGGATATTGATTGTACACGTTGTACACTGTGTTTACCTTTTTGGTTATACATTTTATTGGAAAATATACTGTGTTCCTTTTTGGGTCAAACTTTCAATAAAATATGCCGATTATTCAACTGATTTAACATATTTATATTTAGAGTATTTCTATGCTTTCACTACTGACTGTGCCAAAAACAGTTCAACAATTGGGCATAATTTGATTAAAAAAAACAATATACCATGTCCAAGAAATCGTTGTAGAGAGGATACTAGGCAGATTGGTAAAGTTCCTTGTAAATGTAATGCATGGAGCTCTGCTTAGGCCCAGAGCACCACCTTGTTTGTGGAAACAGCATATTTTTCTATTAAAATGTAAACCAACAAAAAAGGAACACAATGTACTGTTTGGTACTGGTGTCATGAAAAGGCATTTCTAAGAAAAGCTGAAAGTTTCTCCAGGAACTACAAGCATCTGCGTAGGTCTAGATGAATACTTGAAACATTCATGGCATCTTTACAGGAAGGTTTTTAGAATCTTTTGTTCCCTTTTCAGAACACAATACGCATCAATGGTTAAAGACTCCTACTCTTACTTGTTTACTGGTTGATGGAAAAACACCTTTGCATTCTGAGGAGATCCATATGTGCTTCAGTTCTTGATTTCAAACCCAGTGTAAGAGATTCCCCTGCTGTTCATCCCTGTAGTTGTCTTATTGTGTGTTGTTCTCAAGCTTGCAGCAAGCTTACATCTTCTTTCCTTGACCCTACATCTGCCCATGACTGACATTCTTTGAAGGTAGTAGTAGTCATTCCATTCCTTCTTCCAGAAATGCCTAACCTCCCGCATTTTGCAGGAATTTCCCGCAGACTGCATTTTTCCTGCATTCTCGCATGGTACTAAAAATTCCTGCAAATGGCCTGCCATGTAACAATCTGATACCATCAACTAGTATGTCCAGTATGATTAGCAAACTTTGCTCCATGCTCTTTTCAAAAGTACAGAGCCACTCCAGAAGTCAGGCTTTATTAATCAAGAGGAGTCACCCTTGGAGGTGGGCCTTAATAGATATTTTCAAATATCTATTAAGATGAATACTCACGGCTTGAATCTCGTAGATACTAGATATCGATACTGTGATGTCATATTTTTTACCTCGTGTCATGTGCTTTTCCTCGAGAGAGCCGGCGAGGGCCCATTTTCACGCCCATCTTCCCGTGAAGTTTGTTACTTTTTGTTGTTTGTTTTGTTTTGGCATTTGTATTTTTTCTTTTAAAGAAGGAAGAAAGGTATTGAAGTTCTTCGAATACATAAACAATCAAGTTTAGTTAAAAAGTGATTAATATAGTAATGTTAGATCCAATAGTAATTTTAACAATCATCATTGTCTTCTTTCTCTTGACGTAAGGTGCTCTTAACATCATAACCTGAGACAGCAAAAGTTAACGGATGAAGAAAATAGATCATGTCCATTTTAACTGTAGAAAGGTGTGATCATTTTTGTAAGACTAGTTCCCTGGCCTTTGAAAACAGTGCTGTGAAGGAAATGATGTTGCAGGAAGACATAGATACTTTCTGTGCCAGCCTGCTCCTAATCTGACTGTGGAATGATACTTTTTATTACATAGTTATTTTCATCATTTTTCAAAAATTGAAAATTTATTTTCAGAGAGAACAACAAATAATGATGCAAATTTTAATTATTATTGTCTCAGTAAGTATCTACCAGTATCTGTTAAGGATATAAGTATTGGGTACTCGCGACTGGAACCAAATATCTAGAGTACTCAATATCGATATCTGTTAAGGCCCACCTCTAGTCACTCTGAATTGTTTGGAAGTAACAAGATGTTTGGTGGCTCCGGTTCAGATGTGTGGGGTGTTGTTTTCAGATACATAGAACTTTTATGTAGGCCTGTTTTATCAAAAATTTTATTAAAATTGAAAAAATCACTGATAAGAAGGCAGAAAGTCGAGATGTTAGTAAAAAAATTAATGTGTGGTCAGTTAGTTAATAATGTTATCGATAAATAAGAGCTGACATCAGAACCTAGTTTCTGTTCCCAAGACCTGTGGAATGGACTGTTTGTCACTCAGTGCCAGCATTAAAAACAGTAATCAGGACATGGCACTAAGTTCAGAAGCAAAAGCTCAGATTGTATGGAGTGGTGAATAAAGAAAGCAGGACTAAATCTGGTTATGATTTTCTTCAGCACTCATGTTTAATGCCTTAATCAGGAGAAAGAAGAGCATTTCTCATTCTGTTATCGTTCATTTATTGAAGATAATTGGTTTTTAGTGATAAATAAAGAAGTTAAAGGTGTGCTTTATGTTTGTTTACTAGTCACATATGGTGTTCATGAAAATTCCCTCATTGGTCCAGAAATCCCTCATTTTAGAGGGAAAATTCCCTCATTGGCATGCCCTGAGGTAGGCATCTCTCTGCTCTTCTCCTCCTCCCTTGATTTTAATGTCAGTCCTTTCAGCATATCAGCCTTGTCATACTTCATGGTATTAGATGCTTGGGCATTCCCAGCTCATCTTTCAGCAGTGTCATTCCCTGTGAAGCCAGAATATCAAGGAGAGTAAATCAAGCTTGCTGGATGAGACCACCATGTTCTTTAAACATTTCAGCTGCTGTGCTATCAAACAGTGAGTCTTCATCTCCTCAGCATACTTTGGGAGTCTGTGGCAATTGCAACATGGATGTTCTTGCTCTGTCTCTCTCTTTCCATTTTACTGACTATGTGACAGCCCTAATTTCCATCCTCATGCTGGTTAGTGTGATACTGTGTGCTCCAGCTGGCCTGTGTATGATGTAGTTTCTCACCTAAACAAGGAAGCCCCGGCCATTCTTCACATTTCTTTTGATCAATTCATCAGTGTAAATCAGGCTTTGAATTTTCCACAATAAGCTTCTTTACCCCTGAATCAGCATCACCAACTACATGATCCCTGCATTCTCTGCATTGTTATCACATCCTTGGTGAAGTCCATCACAAAAAAATCAATCTCTACCTACTTCTTTCTCCTCTTAACTCATGAAGCTGGGAATCTTCAGAGCGATGCTTTTGCTGCATTGGCAGTAAACCAGGATGGCTTTACACACTAATGTACATGGGATACTCAGACACAGGAAGTTGATTAGCCAAAGCATCTTGGTCTAAGTATAGATTGATTTTGAACATGAATTAATTACATTCCTGTCATGTAAAGTTGAATGGTAGGTAAAGTATATTGAATGAATTGCAAAGGCGTGAGTCTGTGATGTTTGAAGGAATAAATTGTGTATGAATCATCGTATCACAGAATTTATTCCTGACTTTGTGGGGGAGACAGTTGTGTGAAATTGTCTCATTTATGAAGGAAATGAAAAGAGAAAGGATCATTTCATCAAAAATACAATCAACACAGGTGGCTTTGGTTACCGCAGTTTAGTATCAGTTTATTTCCTAGCCATGACTGAGGTTTGCAGTATTGTCTCCATGTATTTTGGGGATAGTAATTGTTTCCTGATATTGTTTTGTGGATATTATTGGCTGGAAATATTACTACTGTACTGGTACATTAATAATTCTATGTGTACAGCAGTAATTTTAATCAGTGACATGAAGAATTTCTGAGGTATGCATTGTTTAACATTAGGTTTGTGCTGCAGCTATATGAATGTGGTCTGGAGAAGTTGTGTACTTTTGAATGAGGATGAAGCTGCTTGTGTTTCATTTGGATAGATGTGTGCATGCTTTTGTTTTTTTTTTCTTAAATTAAGACCATGGGTTTAGTCATGCCACATCAATTTGTTCCCATCCCTCAACTTAATCTCATTCCTACTAAACAGCATTCCCATATTTGATAGCATGCACAGGCTTAGAATTTTCTGTAACATGGCAGAACGTACCATATTGTTGATATGTCTTGAGTTTAGAGTTTAATACAGTGGAACCCAATTATTATGGCCGTCATTGCAGCAGGCACTCAACTTAACTGGAGAAATATTTGATCCCAGTGTCCCTCTCCTTTGTGTCGTTGGAAAACAGTTTTTACAATGAGGACTGCTTCAGTGAAAATTTGGTTGTTATGGGACCCTAACCTTAATGTGACCCTAACCTTAATGTAAGTATGGGACCCTAACCTTAATGTAAGTGACCCTAACCTTAACATAAGTTACCTCTGCTGACATGATTTGAAAGCTACAAATGCTTAAAAGCAAATGGGGTTGTTATTGGGCCTGCCAATGAGGCTTTTTTCAATTTACATAATGGGCAAATGGCTGTTTTGCTTCATGTCAACAATAGGTCCCTGCTAAATGGCCTGGGTACATCCAGCCTATTTGTACATTTCTGACACCCAGAAGTGAAAACTTGGTCTTACTTGTAAGCAGTACAACAGCTTACATCATCTCATGCCAGTCCCTCCCTGTTTATGGCATGGTGGATAAATCTTCATCTTAAATGTATTTTCCTTGACAGACTCATCACAGATAGCTCACTCAGTTTTTGAACCCACTACAAAGTGAACTACATTGTCCTTACTTCATAGCCATTGGCTCTACTGACATTCTTAATTTAATTTTTTTTTTTTTTGTTAAATATAACTTTGGTCACTTTATTCAAACTAAATCAACACAGTAGCATGCACTATTACTCCTAACACAGCCTGTTTTGATCAGGCCTAACATCAATTAGCCTTACTACTGATGAAATCTATGTTGTTAGTTATAATAGGACACACTTATAATGGAAAATCTCGTAGGTTTCAATTTTCCCAGAATAACCAGTTTCCCCTGTATCACTTTTTTTAAACTTTACTTTGTTTTCACATAAGGCATACTCTTATCTGGTAGACATTGCAAATTAAATAGCAACTAAGGGCAGTTATGCACAGCATCTATTAAAATAAAAAAGAAAATAATGTACTGTTACTTTAAATGTGACTATCCTACAATGGAGTGTGCACTGCCATGAAAAAATCATGTTATTCTCTCCTCGTGTTTCAATACCAGCTAAAACCCTCATGGCCAAGAAAGTGCTGACATTGAACCTTACTGTGGATAATTATAGTAGTGCTGTGCTGAGTATTAAGTCTCATTTAATAGCCTGTCAGAGCATCATCTTATCATCCTAATCTGGTGATCTCCTGCCCTCCACCCTTCCCTTTTCAAAACCCCTTTGTTGAAACATCTTTATAGTCCATTTTAAAAAATTTTTTTTAATACCTAACATTGTTACGCTCATTCCACATTTGCCTGAGTCAGTGTTTTAGGTTTTGAGAAATTTAGCTCTCTCAACCTGTTGCTGAAAGCAAAACAGTGAGGCAAATGTGATTTAGCTTGTAAAATCAGGATTTAATATTATATATATAATAGAATCGAAACTAACTCAACATTTGTTTCAATAGGAAAAAGAAGATAAATGAAAGATTACAGTGATATAAACAACTCAGATCATACAAAAAAATGACCAAGGCAAATATGAAATGAGCATGACAACATAAAGTTTAATAAGTTACCAAACTTATTTAGCTCAGTGACAATGCCACAGTGTCCTGAATAGAACTAAAAGGCATATTTATGCAGGCAGTATTATGTAAATTTTGCATTCATTTTTAAGGCCATCCTGCCAAGTAATAGGGCATTGGCTGTTCATGAGATGATTCCTTTTCATTTGTTTAGCATCAGCTCATTCTACTGTACAATATTTGTACTTAAGCACTTTTCAGATTTGAAGTTTTGAAGTTTGATTTTGCACAATTTTACTTGTTCGGTACTGTTGCAGCAAAACATCCATGCTTTCAATAAATCACTGAAGCTATTGAAAGACAATAAAATTGATTTTGTAGCAGTTTTGATCATTGCTAGTAAATCTTGACATCTTCTGTTTCTACATTGATGTTTTCCTTATGATTAAGTATCAAGATTTGTTTGAGGTTATTTTGTGTGGGGGCTTCAGAAACCAGTGAAGTCATTCTCAGCTCATGATACATTATTCCACAATTTTTTATACTTTAATTTAGTGCTACAATAATGCTGCTAGTACTGAGTAAGTAAAACAAGGGTTTGCCAGTGAACAAAGTGTTATTTTAATTATTCCTTAAATCAGGGTTGTCACAGATCTGGAAAATCTGGACAAGTCATAAAAAATTTCCACTGGATTTCCCAATTCTGATAGCAAATACAGTGTACCTGGAATTGGCAAAAATGGCCAGCTCACTGGAAGAATCATGGAAAATTCAGTAACTTGGTTTGCTGTTCATATTTTTAAACTACACTTCTATGTGTTGGATTATAGGGGAAAACGGTGAATCACCTGGAAACATTACTTAAATTACTGAAAAGTCATGAAAAACAAATTTCTGAAATACTGTGACAACCCTGCAAAGGCTTGTTCCTATTGACACATCAGGTACATGATATGTGGATATCATATTGTCTTAACACATGCTGCCAGGCTTCTGTTTTTTGCCTGTTTAGAATGGAGAACAAAGTATGAGTGGTGGTTGGGGGGAGGGGTGAGGATAAGGGAGAGGGATTAGAAGAATTGGGAATATTAGATTGATATGCAAAGTGAGTGATGATAACTGGCTCCGTCCATCTGTTGATTAGTGTCTAGTATTGTAGCGTCACTTGAGTTGTATGATTTGTAAGCTGAGAGAGGTTAACAGATAAAAAGAGCTGGAGCAGACTCCAGCTAATTGAAAAATGCTTTCTCTGGTGAGAACAGCAGTTTGATGAATGAATTGAACCCTTGCAATACTGAAGTAAGTTGGGTGGTGCAGGAATGGAAATGTGTGAACTAAAGAGATTTGAAGAAGTTACATGATTCCTATGAAATCTTTAGCATGTGTTCTGAGAATGCTGTATCTGAAAATTTGTTCAGAGAATGTAATAAACCCTGCGGGTAGGATGTGGATGTTATAATGAAACTTTTATATAAACTGGGGTCTTTGCATCAAGCTTTCATAGGCGCATGTGCATCATTTCCTATGACTCTGTTTCCTGTTTTCAACTAGGATTTGTTTTTCTTTTTGAGTCTAGATCTACAGCATTTCAGCACAGTCATGAGTCTATGTGCAGTATTGCAGTTCAGGTTAAGACAATACTTCTCATCTGAAAATTTGATTAAAATTTATTTTATATAGATGTTCATTTTCTAGTTTAGTCAGTCCATGTATGTGAGACACAGTTACTGTAATTATATTGGTCATCATATCTCCAACTGCTGGGTTGCTGGGGAAGTATCTTTACTCGCAATTTTATTTTCAGTATCAATTTTTTTCCCCTTTAGTAGGTTAGTGTCTCTCTCTGTCTCTCTCTTTTTTCTTGTTTGCTTTTTATTCTTACCTAAAATAAGATTTTGCACATAAATACATACATGTAGCAGATAAATGTAGACCACTGTAGAATGTTGACAAATGATGGTACCCAGTTCTAGTAACTGAAACTTCTGAATGTGAGTTGAGGAGTAAAGTTTGCATCTACCAGTGCTTCTATGAAGATTTTGAAATATCACCATTGTGTTCAGCATTTTGTATTGTACATGATGTGTACATTTGTTGCATTGCAGTTTGGTCAAATCACAAAATGAATGCTTTGTTGTTGTCTCTGTCAGTGTTGTTAAAATTATTTTTTTTGTTTTCACAGTTGCAGAATGCTTCTGATATTCATGAAAGTAGCAAATAAAAATGAAAATCAATTTTGTTTTTCCTTTTTGCCCTAACTCGTTGTCTCTCTTGCTCTCTCTCAATCTTTCTGTCCTCATCTTTTCTTACTCACCACACCTATCTCTTGTTCTTCTCTGAACAGAGTTGACTTCTCTGCCACTCCAAAATTTCTTTGTAGGCATACTAATGTGGCCTACAGATCTAGCACATTTCCAAAGTAGTTCATTTATTTATTTATTTACGTTGAAAGTAAGACCGGATTATATGCCTATTTCTACTCATTTTGTTCCATGCTCACTGATCAGGCCAGTAATTAACTCCTGTCGCCTTACAGTTACACCTATCCGATTCGCACAACGGGCCCATTACACGCATGGAAAATTACTGATACTGCAAAGGACCGTGAAGACACACCGGTGTTTGCGTAACACTATCTAGCTAGGAATCAGAGCTCGCGGAAATGGACATAAAGCTGTAACAAGGAATGCGTGAAATACAACCTATAACCTATTATTTTATAGTCAATGGAAGGCATACATTGTGGGGATGTATTGGGACATACGAAGTTACAGGGACACCGGTAAACGGTAAGTTTTGGGGTTTTTTTATTATAATTATGCCAGCTTGCATCCTATGAAGAAATGAAATCAACAATAGGATTTCCACGATTGAACCTTGACAGAGCTGTTCATTCTGAGTGAAGGGATACTTGAAGCTAGTAATTAGCCTATTAGCCAAACATAGATGTATAGACTAGTCTATCCAGGCTTGGACTCGATGTGTAGACAAGTCTACCCGGGATATTACAGAAATGATTCTGCAAAACAAAACAAAAATTGTTTTAGCTTTCGGGGTGTAAACTTACCTGGCAATAACACTTTCAAGCGCGACTTCCGTATTGGGGTGGCAATTCTGGCATACAAATATTCGGACTTACGTAATCGCATAATTTAATCAAGATTGTGATTGATATACCAGTTGTTTTTTTTATCGTTTGTGCTTACAGTGTACAGTGTTTTTCCATGATAGGAAAACTTTTGTGGAAGTTTTGTGGTTGTGCATACAGTGTATACGAATGTTAGTAGCGGTAGTGTGGGCAGTGAGTCAAATGTACCTGGTATGCTCTTATTATGGGAATGTAAGCTTACCAGATATACGATAATATTATGAGTTACACATCTTGGAGAGTCAGTCCCTTGTTCAAACTTCTTCAGTACAATCAATCACTTTAACATGTTTATTTTATTTTTTAAATCTTGCTGAAAAGCTAATGCTGAGTTAACTCTAGATTCAAAGAAGCGAAAATGCACGTTGGTGAATATTATTTAGGTAATATGCTCAATCTTTTGGATGGATTTCTCCTGTCTTTTTTTTTTTCAATAGAATAATTCAAAATTTTGGCAACACTCATAATTATTACAATGTTGTGATTCAATGTAATTTTAATAGTTTTGCACGGTGTTCACATTTCGATGAAAATTGATCTCCGATTCCAAAATATATTCATTATCGATGCGCCCGCCCCCACTTCCGTACTTTCTCCACAACAAAACTTTGACGACGAAACTTTTTTAAGTTCAGAAGTTCGATGGACAGTATCTCAAGGTAAAACATTCATTTTGATTGTTCTGAGAGAAAGCTTTCCTAGGAATAAGTTGATGTTAACTAGATTTAGTATAGTTTTGGACTGTTTTCTATGTTGTATTCGATGCGAAAACGCTACCTGGATAGTCACACTCACACACAGTGTGAATAGACTACCACTGTCTAGTGTAGGCTTCAGGCTTTGGCAGTGTCGGAGGATACTCGTAACTTGTCCTTGGGACAAATGTTAGTCTGTTCGGTTAGACTGTGGTGACAGTTGCAGGGGTAAGTAAATCTGATGTCTGCCATGAAACTTTTCATAATTTCTAGTCTAGGTCTATTGTTTTCTTAAAAATGACTTCCTCTTAAAATGAATGATAAATAAAAGCCTTGCCTCTTGGAGTGGACCTGGCGGACTGGCTAGTGACGCTGTACTAGTGAAGAAAATGACTAGACTAAGTCTACTCTAAGTCTAAGGCTTAGGAGGGGAAGATGGGGGGATAGGATAGGTTAATATTCATTCAAAGAGATGTGTTGTCTACCCCNGTAGGCTTCAGGCTTTGGCAGTGTCGGAGGATACTCGTAACTTGTCCTTGGGACAAAGGTTAGTCTGTTCGGTTAGACTGTGGTGACAGTTGCAGGGGTAAGTAAATCTGATGTCTACCATGAAACTTTTCATAATTTCCAGGTCTATTGTTTTCTTAAAAATGACTTCCTCTCAAAATAAAATGAATGATAAGCCTTGCCTCTTGGAGTGGACCTGGTGGACCGGCTAGTGACGCTGTACTACTACTGGTGAAGAAAATGACTAGACTAAGTCTAAGGGGTGAGGGGAAGATGGGGGAATAGGATAGGTTAATATTCATTCAAAGAGATGTGTTGTCTAACCCC
>JAWQUT010000030.1:102551-126044 GCA_033807755.1 Ellobium chinense
GGTCTGTACCATGGTTACGACGTAGTCTGGTGAAAAACAAAATTGAAAATCCCTCTCTCCGCCTTCATTCGCCGCTGCACTCATCCCTACCCAAGATGGCGTCTATTGTCTTCAACCTCGCATGGCCAAAATCACGTGATACGCACTCCAGTGTTCTTTATAGCTCCATGGTGTCAACAATAATGCGTTTGTAGTCAATGCCCGTTTTAAACACTGCACTGAGTCGAACCGGCACAGCCTCCTTTATACGTTTATGCCTATGTAAGTGAAAATGCACGGGGACTGCTTAGTGCAACTGTAGCATTTTTTTTTTTACTCTTAACGACATGTCTTTCAGTCACAGTTTGTATCTCTTAGTCTTAGAAGACACCCTCCCCTCTCCCTTTTTTTTTTTTTGTAAGGGAAAAAGAATATGAAAACGGATAAAATCGTTACGCGTTACAGATCAGGCTTTAAGACAAAGCTTGGATTGGAATACAGTCGCAACACAAATGAGTTTATGCACGGACTTCGTACATAGTCGTCCGTATTGACGTCTTCGATTTAAGGTCGTACCCCACAAACCAGGTCAGATCCATATTAAAGACTGTCATTTCATTCAGAATTTTAAGCCGGTTCTGATTGTATTATCGGGATTCATGTCCGCCATTTGTTAAATGTTATTTTGACGGCTCATAAGCCATCCAATACGGTCTAGGCATGATCAATAAACTTCTTAAACCTGTTTCTGTGGAATGGTGAACGGTGGACCTTAAAGTTAAAGCCATGGCCATTCGATTGTTACCAACGTAAGGCAAACCCCGCTCACAAATGGCCATGGACATTGCCTCAGCCAAATAGATTGGCTTTCATAATTATATTATTTGAAATATTCGGCGCTTTTATATCAGTTTTCTTTACCGTAGCATTCAGAGGGACAGGGAACTAGCGATCTGCAAAGGAAGTTTCAGATAATATGAAATGTTTTACTTGTGAACTTCGAAAAAATGTTGCATCTATGTTGTGCGATTGAATTTGGATGATGCTTTTCCTCCCCTGTTATACCCTGGACGGGTCTTTAAATAATGTGAAATTAATACCCTCTCTCTTTCTTTCTCTCTCTCTTTCTCTCTTCTGCCTGTGTGTGAGGGCGGAAAAGGGAAGGGGGGATAGGGGGGAGTATCATTCTGGTCTTTTGTTACTGTGCCAAGTCTATATTTTTTATTTTGGTGGACATGCCAGTTTGGCCTTTCCAGCTAGAAATACTACGAGGGGTAAAGTAAACCCTGAGTCTGCCCTTCAAGAGTTAGTTATGTTCTGAAGTGCAGTTTACTTATGCATAGCACCTTCATAGTTTTCTTGTATTTCTTGTTCCTGCCATTTTCTTGTTCCAATTCCCTATGCCTGTGACTGAACGGAAAGAGGAGAAAAATCTCCAGGAACATTTTTATGCCTACTTGTCTTCTACCTGGCAGCTGTTACTTTCTCCCCATTATTATTTTTAAGCTGTAAGCATATTGATCGAAGATATGGACCAGGATTTACATTCTTATGGGTATTACGTACATCAGTGTATATGTATTTGAATCTATAAATTCATCCTCCCAATTTCTCAACGCCTCACGGCATAGTTTACCACGACACACTCTAGAGGTTGACACTTAAGATTGAAGGTAAATACTGTACTATAGGATAGGCTGTGGCCGAAGTGTGAACAGAGTAGGCTGAGATAGAGATATTAGTGCAAGAAAAGTGCTGATGTGTTATGGAGAAATAATATCCGAGCCCAATCCATATTACTGCTTTTCTTTCTTTGTCTGGATTTATGTGTGGTTCATGAAAGTATCTTCAGCCATCGAAGTAGAGCAGAGCAGGGGTTCCCAATTTGAAGCACATGTACCTTAATGGATACGCCAAATGCAGATTCCAGGAAGTACGTTGATAGCTTGCCACAATGTCTTCACACGAAAGAAATTAAAAAAACAAAACTAGTTGTTCACTGATTTTTCTTGACTCGTCTAATATGATGAGGTGAGTCATTTGGAAGGTAAGCCTCGCCTTACAAATGAAATGGCCGCGAACACTGCCTCGACTCTGTTGGATGTCTGATAGCGTCAAGAAGGATGACGTCGAAGAAAAGTTGGAAATCCCTGGATCAGAAAAAAGAAATAGGTTGTGTGGAACTTCCTTCTGAAAATGAGCTAATAAATGTTGTTAATTTAAAAAAAAAAAAGGAAAATATGGGCAGGGGAAGGGGGGGGGGCCTCTAGATTTGTACTGCATTTCTACTCTGATTTTTTAAAAAAAATTCTTGATTATGCCGTTTGGCACCAGCCCGACGATATTTTGTAGTAACTCATATCGCAAAGACGATTGATTTTCTCTACTGAATTTGCATCTTCTGATAGCACAAGTTGTGTGTGTTTGCCTGTAATCACGATGGCACCGTCATACTATGGAGATAAGGAACTGCAGGCTATCTCTGAAGTAGTTGAATGGTTGGAACCTTAAATTTATGTTCAGGGACGTCGATAAATTTAATAAAATTGTGTCCATCGATTGTAGTCTCCGGGTAAACAAGGTTTTAGAAGTTGAATTGTTTTGTGAATTACGTGTAACCTGAAAGGATCAGAAAGAAAAGATAATGGTCATGAATTCACTGAGCCAATGACTGTTTCTTCCTCTTATTGCTGTAGCATTAAACGCCCTAAAATCTTGGAGTATCGAACCAGTATCATACATCATGATGGATTTCATGGTGGGAAGTACACCAGTGTGGATACAAGAATTTTTTACAAGCGACAAGGACATTTGACAACTGCGTTTGAGCGTAATCGCTAACGCAGCATCCACCTCAAAGAAAGCAGGAGGTAACGCAATATTGCTAACTTGACGCGGCATTCAGGAAGCGTATCAGGAGACCGGAGACTGGAGTTCGCCAGTGACAGAAGTTAAATCTGGCGCCATCCAGGCACTGTTGCTCAAGTGCTGTGAACTTCCTCCAGTGATACTTTTTCGATTTGCGGTCGGACTTGAAACATGAATTGGATAGGACGAGCTGATAAATTATGTAGTCAGACGGCATAAAGGCAACTAAATCAATGTCTGATCACAGAAATTCTGATGTTTATCGCTGGCGTGATCTCCGACTGGTCGCCTTACTTTGCAACCGGTAAGATTGTGACAGTTACTTGCTTGTGCAAATCCTGTCGGTGTAGTGAAGAACGAAACGTTTACTGATGAATGTGCATGTATCGTCTTCAGCAACACCGACATAACTGAGTTCTTGAATAAGCCAGGAGTGCGAATTAATACGATCGCATTTTGTTCCTTTTATCGCTGCAGATGTGTGGCCAGCGCCCATCTCAGTGAGCTTTCCGAGCGTGAAGCAAAACATGAGTCACTGTGACTGATATCATGGCCACGTTTTACTCTAAACAGGATATTATTTTATATAATGCTGCTATAGACAGCAGCAGAGGGTGATGAACAGCCAAGTTGCTGTAATTCCCCTGTGTGAATGTTTATCTTACTATTTTTTCCCTAGATTATTTCTCTAAAGTCTTATTAAAGAAAAAAAAAGTTGCTACAGAAGAAATATCTTCCGGGATTATTTAACTCCACCCAGTGGGAAAATACATCCATGTATTAAAATGGCGGCATAAGAAGAATAACAAACATTCGTGTATATGATAAAAAAAGCCAGTCGAATGAGGAAGTATGTTTTCACAAGCCAAGAGTTTAATTGCTTAAACGTGCTTAACGATTTCGTGTTTATGTCGTCATTAGAGAAGAGAGTTTGTACACTAGACAGTGATTAACAAATTTGGGAGAAGCGTCTGTAATGTATTACGTGAAAAGAAGTTTTTAAGAAACTGTTGAAATGTTAAAGTTTCTTAAAACAAAGCCTTTGCTAGATATACTCGCATGGTCGTACGAAGTTTGTGAAACGTGACGTTGGTTCAAAGGCATCCCAATGGTAAGGGGTAGTGTTCTAAAAGAAAACAAAAATTACGCTTCAGTCTGTAAACAAACACTTAGGCAATTACTGAATTAGCGCCGTATCTACTTCAAAAGTTAAGGCTGAATGGAGGTTATGAACAACATAAGACAGAAAGAATATTATTTTGCTTCCGTCTCTCTGTCTATTAGTGTTTAAAAAGATCAGGGTGTTTTTGTGTAGTATGGAGGTTGTGGGGGTCAGGAGGAGAGGAGGGGGACGTAGTGGTTTTGGAGGGGTAACAGAGGGTTACATAGTGGAATGGAAGGCCAACGGTATGTGAAGGAAAGACGGGGCATAGGTTGTTGAAAAGTGGAAGGGCGTGGGGAGGGTATTTGATTTAATATATCAGTCATGGGAAGCAGCTGGGATTAAGGCCTTCCTCATTAACTCAGCGAGGTGCGGGCTGAAGAGTGAAGAGTTTGATAGTGACACTCTTCAAGCAGCATCACACAGTCGTTACCGTTGGAAGGTAAGCCTCGCCTTACAAATGGCCGCGAACACTGCCTTGACTCTGTTGGATATTATATGCCTTCTTATTTCAAATACTTGACGTTTTTATACCAGTTTTCTTTACCTGAATTTTCGGAGGGACAGAAATGTAACGGTCTGCAAAATTTCCGTGCTGTATAAAATCCTTTACTTGTGAAATTCGGGGAAAAAAATATAGCGCTTTAGTGTGAAACGTGCGATGAACTTCAAAATGTGTGAAATGCCCCATCATGCCACTCCTCTCCTTTTATACTCCGAGTGGGCCTTTCAGTGGAAGGCTATACTGTACCCTCTTTTCAGTATGTCCCCCCCCCCCCCCCCCCCCCCCNCCCCCCGCCCCCTTCTTGTCCATGAGAAGTGCATTAAAGAAGGTTAATCTGAAATCGAGCCGTGTGAATCGCACCCGCTGCTGGTGTTTCAAGACCGTGTCTATCGGTAGTCCAAACCTTCATCTTTCTCTTCTCTCCTCATCCATCATATCAGGGGCCGCTGCTCGTGTGAGCCGGGAGGACTTTACTGTCATCAAGGCGATAACGAAAAATTGACAAGGTGTTGGGGTTTTAAACTGTCAGCATGAGTTACCGTACATTTATAGACCCGATAAAACATGGCCAGTCCTAACTTGAAAGTAGGGTAAGAAATAGCTGTGGCTTGTGTGGTTTTGGATCACTGTGCCTTTGGAAGTTCCATTATTGCCACCAGGGTTTTCTTAATTTTTAAATTTTTTTTTCAGTCTTACATGCGGTTTTAAGTTAACTTATGTGGTGTGCTGTGGATTGGTTTATAACGAAGTTTCAAACACAAGGTATAGACTAGTGCTGGTAAGTGTGCTGTGGATTGGTTTATAACGAAGTTTCAAACACAAGATATAGACTAGTGCTGGTAAGTGTGCTGTGGATTGGTTTATAACGAAGTTTCAAACATAAGATATAGACTAGTGCTGGTAATAAATAAATGGGCGTCCTCCCCAAACTGTTTTGTACCAGCGGAGGGTGGTGTTCAGTCAGTTGGGAATATACCAGGATGTGTCTTGATTTGTAGATGGTTTTCAATATGAATAAGGCCAGAAATAAATCCAGATTAATGGCTGGCTGCGGGTCAGGTTGGGTGTTTGTTAGCTAGATAGCTGTGTTATTAATATAGACCCATGAAATATCGGCTTCTTTTGAGGTGGTGAAGAAAGAGGTTGTCACCAGTGTTGGGATTATAACAAAGGACAGTTACACAACAGGAATGTACACTTTAGGCCCTCGGTGGTATGACAGAGAGAGATTTTGTGTGCTTGAAAGGGAGGGGGGAAGAGGAGAAAGAGTTAGGATTAGGTGAATAGGACAGAAGGGCAGAAATTCCGCGGCAGATGTAGGGTGAATAAACCAGAAGATATTGGACATTTACGGGTAGCTGAGTTTTCGTCTTTTTGTGGAGTGGAACATAAAGGAAGGGAAATAGCTAATTCCTGTTGATAAAGAGACCACCAGCTTTCAAAACGGAATGTCGGACTTGCAGTGTGGTTTCTAGGCATTCCAGCAATGCCATTGTTTTAACCCAAGGTTTTGTTTTTTTTTCCTCACAGTATAATCAGTCTGTACTTCGGGAATCTTTCAGTTTTGTTGGGTTTTTTTGGGTCCCGTTTTTAATAGAATTTTGCCATCGCCTGGATCTGTGTTATTGTGCCAGAATTTTCGTTCTTGAGAGCGATGACATTAGACAGAAATTGATACATTTCTATAGAGACGTTTGTCATATTTATTGGAACCAGTAACAGACGAACTCTATTTTAAATACTTAATAGGTTAATGAGGCAGCAAGCAGAAGACTTATGTTTACTGTAGAGAATGCCGCGAACGAAAGTAATCAGATCTTGGCAGAATGTCTTTCGTCTCACTGTGCTGCTTAGGGTTGCATGAAAGTTAAGTGAATGTGCACTCAGACGTGTGTTAGAGATACTGTATTTTGCTCTCTGCCTCTTAGACCTTACTACGATACAGCCGGTAAGGAAGCCTTGCAGTTTTGGAAGCAGTTCAAAGCAAGCGCCGTGCCCCATTTTTGTGGGTTTTTTTTTTTACCATATTGACACTGCGTTTAACTCTGTTGTTCTGCTGTAGTGCAAGGTATTGTGTGTCCCTGTGTGTGGGCATTTTGGGGAAAGAGAGGGTGTGAAGTTTTTGCTCATGCGTCAGAGGTGACAGCAGGTGGCAGTTAAGTATTACGTAAAGGAATTTTGTTTGGATTTCTGACGCGATAATAAGCATGCTGATATGTATGAACTACATGTTTTAGTGTACATATCATGTACATACTTTTTATCAAGATCAACCTGATTAATAAAACGCTAGAAAAATAACGAACTCGTACATCTTAAATATTGCTTAATAAAGATGTATGATTATTAATGAGTTACAAATGCTTACTTTTGATATCCCACTGTTCCTCTTTGAACTTATTTTGATTTGTTAGATGGCTATTTTGATATGTTAGATGTAATGTCCTGTTTTGAGCTTATGAAGCTTTGCTAAAATCCATATCTTCATTTTATTCCCGACCTGATGACCAAATTGGCCTTTATCTTGTGCTGCATAGGAACAGTTATATATTTAATTTTGCAGTGTGTCATTATTTGTTCACTTTGTTTCTATTCATATAAATACGATCCGCTTTAGCGCCAGCAACAGTTCTATCACATTATGCAAGTTCAGACGTTGGCACAGCCTCAGATAAATTTCACCCGATCAAAACAAACCAGGTGGGGAAAAACATTTCCTCCGTGGTGGAGCTTAAAACTTAAAATGTAGCTGACTGGATTAATGGAAGGCTGTTGGACTTGGAGTTGGACTAGATAAGCAAAGAACTTATTGGTTCAGTCTAAGAATTCAAACCAGTTACATAATACTCAAATGAGATTGAAGGCAGCCGTTGATTTCGAGGACAGTTACTTTTGTTGTTGTTGTTGTTGTTGTTGTTGTTGTTGTTTTTTTGTTTTTGTTGTTTTTTTTGTTGTTGTTGTTGTTGGTGTTGGTTAATTTGTTTTCCCCTTTCACACTTAATCTTTCTTTTTTTTATTTGGTTTCCGCCTTATCTCCACATCATGTTTGAAATGTCAAATGGAGGATAGTTGTGTGGAATGTCCAATGATTATCTTACTGTATCAAGCTGATAACACGATTACCTTTTGGACCAAGCATTTTATACTGCGTTTTAACAACGCAAGGTAGTGATGGCCGGGGCTGGAACCATCGATCGCGCCAGGCAGGTGGTCAGATTATCCAGGGCACCCGTTTAATTTACACTGTTTTATGAACATTGGGTGTCAAGGTTTAGTATTAATACTGAGTTATTTGATTTACCCAGTATTTGACTATTAGTGGTGTAGCTCAGTGGTATATATACTGATTCCACCTCAAAGATTTGTTAACTGAGTAGGTGAATCCGTGGTAGGTTGTAAACATTGAGTGGCAAATGAATATTTGTGTGGATGCAATAAATAAAGGTGACATAGATAAGGTCCTGCTTAACAAAGTGCTGATTGTTCGTTTTATAGATACGTAAAAACTATACTATATTTATTTCCTGCTTAAAGACTTACTTGATAGTGTTGGCAGTGCTTTCCTTTCCTTTATCCCAAGTCCTGTGTTTGAGAGTTTCTTTGTTTTTGTTTATAACAACATGCCACTCAGATCATCTGCAGTCGAATTAGGAAGTCAGAATACATTATCATGTAGATAAGATTAGTCCTATTATAGTCACGTTTAGGCTGATGTTTGTTCACTGAGTCATCATGGTGGAAGATTATAGTGGAAAAAATGTATAATTCAAGATAATTAAGTAGAGAGATGGGCCAAATGAGGATGTCTAGTCCTTTTCACAAATGTGTTGTAATTATTGCTCACTCCTCAATATCTCTTTTAGAGTTCTTCAAGCGGTGTGTTTAGCAAGCTTAGCAGCAGATTCTATGATTGCCTATCGGTTTTCTCTTTAGGTGTATAATGCCTGTTATTAAGCTTAAGGAAAGTTAGTGATTATCATGGTACTAAGGTAGGAAAGCCCTGATAACTTTTTGTTTTTGATGGTTCACAGGTGATGCTGATGTGAGGGAGACTTGAGTGATATTAAGGGAAGTCTACAAATCTGAAGTGGATCTAAGTAAATTGGTGTTTTTTTTAATTTGGAAGTGAAGAGATTGTTCACACATCTGACTGGAATTTAGTGCAGTGCATCTGGCTGATTGGCCAAAGAGGGTTGATGCTGTCTTTCAGCAGTTGTTCCCTTTGTCTGTCAGAGGGATCTTAGAACACTACAAGATCAAATAAACAGTAAGTTTATTAGTTTACCTTTTTTATCTTATGCATTTCTGTTGGGCTTTTACAGTATCAAGTGAAATGTGAATGTCTTAACTTTTCTCCTCCTTCCTTCCTCCCCTTCCATTTTCTTGTTCACCCATTTTCCCTTTGTCTCCTCTTCCTTCTGTCCTTCCTTCCTTTCCCTGCTTTACTTTCTTTCTGAAACAATTCATTTTTCCAAATCAGCAGCCAAAACAAACAATTCCATTTTTGCCATGGCCTGAGAATGAGGCTTTAAAGTGAAAATGACTGAGTAATACTTATGGTCTTATGATAGTTAACCAGAAAACTGAGCCATGAAGCAACTAAAAAGTGGTCATACATTGGCGTGGTTTAGCTACGTTGGAAGTTTTTGCTTGGCTTCTCAGAAAGGTCAGCTGTGTAGTCATTGTGAAGAATGTTTCTGACTTTTCCTTGACAGTGGCGGAGCCTGGAGCAGGTTTTGATTCCAGAGGCTTGGGCCTTAGAGCCCAGAAGAAGTTGCTTGGCAAGATGTCCAGTAAGAAGATTGCAATGACCTTTATTGATGAGACAACTGGACGAGTTCTAGACAATGCTCACAAGCTACTGAAGCAATTCAAGGGAAATAAAAAGGAAGCGGACAAAATAGTCAAGTACATCATCAAGTCTGTGGTTAAGGTAATACCGAAGCCTGAAAGGATACTATAACATTGGTCGTGTGATGTTATGGTGGAATTTTTTAGGAAAAAAAATTTAAATGCATTAGTGAATGATGTTTTATTTGTATATGAAATTATTCAGTATTCCATATATATAATACTTTCTGTTGTGATATAATGTTTTGTTTTGTAATGCATTCACCTTCACATCATAGGGCTGCAGAGATTGTTAACTTTTCTATTCTGAAAAGTTGGTGGTTGAAAAATTGGCTGAGTTTATGTACAGTTTTAAAAGTATTGTGTATAAGAATGTTTCCTTGACCATTCAAACAATGTTAGCATTGATAAGTTGCCATTACAGTTGGTGAACAAACAGAACAGCTTAATTTGAAGTGACCCCAAAACTATGTTTTCTTTCCTCTCTTGTTTAGAAGTTTCTTTGAAAGTATAATTGAATCTTGGTAGTTGATACTTCAATAATATTGTTAGCCTCGTTATTAAGTGTGAAGTTAATGCTTGGATTCATTAGTATTCTATGATATGAACCTTAATATAAGTTTACCTCCATAATTACCATATCCTTTCCAAGCACAGAGGCATACTTAGTATCGAGGTTTGACTGTATTTTGTTGCTATTTTATTTCCTGTGAAGGTGGGAATCCTGTTCAAAAACGACCAGTTCAACAGAGAGGAACTGGGTCAGGTGGAGCAGTTCAAGCAAAAATTTCACTCCCTTGCCATGACAGTGGTATCATTTCATCAGGTGAGACTCCTGTCAGTGCTGATTTGTGTGGTCATTCTTTTCCTAACCAATCTGCACACTCCCACAGAGATGTCTTAAAAGCTGGATTGAATAAAAGCATAAATGCAGAGAATCTCCAGCAGACTGGTCTGCATTCTTCTGCCTACTGAGACAGCGTTCATGTACTCTTGTAGGAAAGCTGCTGTTACAATGTATAGCCATAGCTGTCCACTTCACTCAAAGTAAGACAGAAGATTGATATACATTAGCACCTTGCAACCTCAACCTCAAACCTCAGAATCTGTAACTCCTTGCACAGGTTCCTAGCTCCGTATTTTTATATTACATTTATCTTACAATACAATCTCAAATACATGTACCTCACAATCTCTTAAGTTTTGAGCTGGTCCCCTGGAGCTGAAATCATGAGGTACAGCTGTGTGTACATAATGTAAATGAAAATCATAACTTTGTCCTTGTCCGTAAGAGCGATACAAGGCCCTGGGCACACAGTCCTATAGCCTGGCACTTATTTATGTTCAAGTTTAATATGGGATGGGTGCATTGGGTATTCCTGAAAACACAGCATTGTAGACACAAACAGCCTGGACCACTATTATATTTGAACTATAGATCTCAACTTATTGGTATTTTGGCAGTTTAAGAGGCTCACCAAGCACATTGCCTTGGTACCCTTGCCTTCCTGTCTGTAGCAGTTGTTAATGATGGAACAGTGAATCTCTCTCTCTCTCTCTCTCTCTCTCTCTCTCTCTCCTTCCTTCTCTCCCCCACACATACCATACTCTGTACTGGGTATTAAAGTGTGAATGGTCTGTATGGTCCAATGGTATCTGGCATTTTGGTATGCAACTTTAAAAAGTCATTATACAATTAGAAAATCGGCCAGAGGAAGGGGGTTAGGGATTGGAAATGCATTTCAAAGGCTTAGATAGGTGGAAATACTTCTGTTGACTCAAAAAAAGTGAGATTTAGCCACTAATGTATAAACTTTGCGGTCGTTGCAAGGTGGCTAAGGTTACCCTGTTTACTGTATGGCCTAAAAATATCAGGTAACCTGATTCATTGCCAAAGTTTTCAAAATCTAACTGGTCTTGGGGCAGTTTTCTATGTGTCAAAATTTGACGAAAGAGTTAAATAATATGTGTGGAAAGAATTTTGACATGGGACCGCTGGATAAGTTAATGAGAGATGAAAANATTCTTTCTTTTTATGGATTGATGGGAAGAAAAAAAAATCAGTGATTATAATTACAGTTTATGTTCCATGATTAAAAATGGCTAGAAATTTTGTCTCTAATGAAAACAAAATAATTTTCTGACTACTTACTTTGCGCCACAATGGTTTCCATATAAACAGATGGTGTGGATATTCTCTTTCTTGCTGAGTGCTTAAACCACACTCATACACACCATTCTGTTTACAACAAACCAGCATAGAATGTAAATATGAATACACATATGTACACATTTTATAGACTCGACTGCTGTAGCATATTTACCAGCTGTCATGTAGCGTTTCATTAGAATTAAGCATCATGACTTTAAAGTGGAGAACTAGCAAAGAAATGAAGTTAGATATTTTTTAGCTGTGACCAAAACTTCTGCAACATTTTACATGGTGATCTGTAGTTTAGATAAATCTCATTAAAAGAATTTCTTTATGTCATTTTTTTTATCAGGCCTTACAGATGTATACATTCCACTATCCTGTGTGTAGTCAGTGAAGCCCGCCAGTGCAGATTGTTCTAATTTCTGTACATGTATCACCAGGGATGGAACCAGGTCATCAAAAAAAATATAGGAGCAAAGCACCATCAAAAATTCAATCAGAGTCATAATGTTAAAATAGGCCAGGCCAAAAAAATGTGAGAATTCCAGCAGTTTCAGAATACATTCCATTCCTGTACCACACAATTAAATTCATGCAGTTTCTTTGCGCCTTTACGGCAAAACAGTTTTATACGTCTTTTGTATGGAATGAGGTATCTTTAACTATTGCAGCACTGCACCACCTGCCTGATGAGAGTGCCTGGCTTTGTCAGTATGGTATGCCAAGGTGTGTTCAGTTAACTCAACCTTCACATCACGCATAGATCGTAATAAGAGTGACAGTATTTGGCTCCCATGCTAGAAGGGTTAACTTTCATTCGTTACCGTAGCTGAAAGAACTTACTAGAAGATAAGATGATACAACTAGCAAAATCTATAATTCTACAATGTTGCATTTTCATGTTCACTTGAGATGTAATTTATACCTTATGAATCACCCTTCTTTTTATTACATGATACAGTTCCTGGTTATTTTGATTTGCTCTAATGATGCTTTACTCCATCCACAATGTCTTTCATCTAGGCCATAATAAGCTGGCATCTTACCTCTTTTCTGATTACACCAAATTCTTGCACATATAGGCAGGTCCAGGTGTTTGTCACAAAGTCTACTCGTAATCACTGAGCTATGAAAATGCATGAAAGTCAAAATATACATGACCTCCTCTTTAACCAGTATGTTTGACCTGTAAGAGGAGGCCAGGTGACAAAATCCTAAACCCAGCACCAGACATACTGAGCACCAAAAGGCTTTTTTTTCTTTCCTTGGGGAAGTGGGTTGTGGTTGAACAAAACTGTTGAGAAGCAAGCTGTATCCTCAGCTTTGGGTTTGGTTATGTAATGCTGTGTTGGTTGTAATGGCATGAACTTTGGTTTTCATTTTACCATGTTTAATGGCTAAAATATAAGAGCAGAGCAGGACTAGAATTGAGTATGTTTTCCCATGCACCTTTCTATTTTAGAATCATTGTTATCTTTTTCACGTTTAAAACTCATCTGTTCTGTCTTCGCCATCCAAAGCACACCAATCCATATACTGAAGCTGATGTAACTGGTTAGTCACCTGAGTTTTGTCCAAATCATATTTCATGCTATAGTGAAGATAAAACCCAACTGCAGCACCTGTTATCCCGCAATGATCAGTAAAATATAAATCAATGAAGTAAATTTCACATATTTCTAATCCTCAGAAGATGAAATATCATTAGTGAAGATTGACACATCCTTTGAATGCAGGCCAGAAGCATGTTTTGCAGTATTGATTTTATGTCATTATTGTTGTATATATTCAAAGACCATATCAAGTTGAAACTGAAGTCCTATCTTGTTCTGTTGTATTTTATACCTGAATTGCTCATGAATAATCTTTCAGAATATTTGAAAGGGTCACAAAAACGTTTTCAAGTTTTGATATCAGTGTGTTACAGAATAATAGATTTTAGAAGTGAGGCATAGCATGTCTACTATTACTAGTAATTTATATGTGTTTGGGCAGATAGTAGGTTTACATTTCATCCACAAGTAAAACCTTAAGAGAGCATAATGAGCATCATCTCTCTACTTGTAATCTATGCAAGATTCTAGGTACAAGTGTTTTCAGCAGTAAACCTGCCACTTTTTGTGACTAATGAAACATTTGGTTTATTGTTAAATGATTTTGCATGTATGCGCGGAGAGTTAATTTCAGCTATTTGTAATTTCAGTAGGCAGTATCTCGAAGAATTTCAATCTGTCTGATGATAACTGATAGATGTGTGCTTTATGTGTTCTCTGAAAAATGTGTTTATTTTCTTTACAATATGTTTTCAACATCTTGCATTTTATGAGCCAGATGAGCATTCACTACATGTATAATGAGGTCAATACCACCCAGTTTTGTATCATCACCTCCAAGAAACATGGCATATAATAAAGACACCAAACACACACACTTGTTCAACTTTCAGTGCATTTATCTTAAAATGTTTATTTATAAATGTTTGTGTATAAATTGTTTGCTCAAAACCACACAGCCTTCTACAGAAAAGTGCTGAAGATTGTTATCTAGGTTTCTGAAGTGTTTTTTTCATCTCCTTACTGAAATACATTCCCTATGAAAACCAAGACAAGTCATCTTTTGCTTGTAATATACTATGTTAAGGTAACAACAGCTATTTACCTGGGAGAAATCTCTGAAGAATACACAGGTTTACAGTACTTTGTTTTAGATGGTAGGATACATTTGAGGTCATGTATGATGAAAATTGAGTGTTGTATATCCCTAGAAATACTTCATGAAAATTGTGTACTGTGCATTTTTATGATACACTCTTCAATCCTACAGCCACTTCTTGTTCGAAAATGAGTCCTGAAATTCAGTGGTTTTTTTTTGTTTTTTTTAAATGTCGCCTGTAGCCTTTATGTCTGACTTCAGTGTCAGAAATACTGTAAGTGTATCTTTCATAGTTTAATCTGTTAGTTGATTAGATGACACCAGTAGTGGGGATTATGAACATATAGTGTTGTATAGGTGGTTTTTTTTTTTCTTAAGTCTCATGTGAAATCTCATGAACTAAGCTATCTTCTTGCAGCTTTGGGGTGCTTTGAAAAAAACAGCACAGATGTAATGGATTGTATTGGCATTGCTTCTTGCAAAACTTTTTAAAAAGTTATGGCGCTAATTCTAATAAGAAATTGTAGACATCCTTATCGGTCTTGTATGTTATACTATGTTGTTCACTCTTCTCCAGTAGATAAACAGGGAACATGTTAGTTAAGCATTCTTGAACATGCCTTTTATCTTTTTTGAGTACTTAAATTTACAAGATGTTTCCACATTTTTTAATGCTGTATTGCTTTGCAGTTTGACCATGATGTTAAGTGTATATGAAATTGTAGAAAGATACACCCACAAGCTATACATATACAACTACCTTGCCAAGTGTAAAGGTGCTTTTTGTGCATGTGATTGGAAAATAATTCCGGTCTCTTTGTTGTTAGACCTATATTACTGTGATTGTACATGTAAAGTCATGAAACTTTAAGTTCCGATTCTTCCCAGTATTGTATAATTTAGACATTTCCAGGCAAAACTCCACTGGGTTTCCAATTGAATAGCTCTGAAACCGACTGTTAAATGAAATTGTATTTGATAATGTAAGAGTCTCATCACAGCAAGAAAGACATACAATCCTAGTTTCCATTGTAGGCCTGCTGTTTTACTTGCAGATCAATTTTATGTACCTGTACAACCATGGTGGTTGCTCTGAATTATTAGGCCAGCGTAGTTTTGCTTTTGAATGCTGTGGTATTTCATTGTTTTTGAAGAAACTTATGATAGTATGACTGTTTGGTTTGGGTCGACACAAAAGGCACAACAAAGAGAGCTATCAGCAGGATTGAAGCTCAGATGCAAACATTACTATGTGCCAAATAACTGTCACATTACAATCACATTGAATTTGTACAGTGTTGGCTGAATAAGCCTGTTTGTATCATTTTGAAATCCTTGATTTATGATTGGTGCACCATTAAAGTTGCTGTCACCATCCTTCAAAAGCATATTATATGGTGTTTTAGACAATGTTTTATGTTTCTATGCCAAAAGATAATATATAAGTAATCTGCAACCACATATCAGTTTTCTTTGTCAAGCCACACATCTTTTAATAAACCTTCCTAAGGCTGAAAGTTCAAATTCCATTCATGTTTCAGAACTAATAGCTGCATTATCCATGTGGATTTGGTCATTATGCAATGCTCTCCAGGCAGCCTTATCTGTGGCATGTAGTTTGAGTGCCAAGTTGAAGGTCAGCATGATTTTTTTAGAATTTTACTCAGTTTAAAAGTTATTGTTTGTCTTAAATGAGGGCTCAGCGCAGACAATGAGTATGTATGCTGAGAGTTATGAGCCTTAAATATGAAGGGTAACACATTAACCAGCAAAGTCTTCTAGGCCTTCAAAGGTCCTACAGGCCTCTCTTTAGGCCTCTGGAGTCTTCCATCCCTTCGTTTTCCATTTCTTTACTATAGTGTACACCACTTTTGTAGTGCTTAGCCCAAATTAGGTCCTTTAATGGTATTGAAAATGTAGCTGTTAATTGTAAATGTGATGGCACTCAAAACCAGTAGACAGATTCCTAGAGCTAGGTCTCTGCCATGTGGTGACATTCTTCTGGATATTTTGTCTCCACTGTACCAGTTCAGGCTTAACTCTTGCATTTTGGGCAGTCACACAGCTAGCCTATTTTTGTGAATGCCTGAAGTTTGTCACCTCTTTATGTGTTTGTTACACATTATTGTTTTGGTAGGCAAGAAACACCAATACTGTGCTATACCGTTTACATTTGAACAACATGTAGAGACATACATACATGACAGTTTGCAAAGTGCCTGTACTTGTGATGTGCTAATGTTGAAATATGGAAGATTTTTGTGTATGGACAGTGAATACCAGGTCATTCATAGTTATTTGAAGGGTGCATTTTTGATGCACACTTAAGATCTATAGATGTGATTGAAAAAAAAAGAAGCAATTCAAGGTGGCTGTTCTGAATTTTTGTCCAAACCAGCATGTTTCCATGAAATCACGTGAGAATGTGTAATGTCTTAAATCCCCTGCTCTTCTTCCAGCATCAGCAAGATAGACACAAGTTTTGATGCACAGAGCTGGCATGTGCCAAGTGGTGGCAGATCTGGATGGAAGCATGACTTGTTTTCCCTCCCCTAAAAGATTAATCTCCCTCTCACTGCAATTGTGGCGACAGCTCCACCACTGCTGCCAAACTAAGTAATTTCCTTAGGCCAGAAAATCTGACTGCGACAACTGAAGTGGAAATGGATCATGTGGCTGGAGGTTGCCTGTGTATTGAGAATGGAACATGTGAATTAAGGCAAGCAAACTTAACAAAGTAACAGAAAAAAAAAATACTTAGGGTAGGTTTTGAATTTCAAAACCAATCAAAGGAATGTCTGCAACTTTATAAGTGTTGCAGATATTACTATTCTTTCACTTAATGCATATTGGTGCTTATCTTTGAATCTTACAGTGAGGGTTAGCCATTGAGAATAAAAACCTTGTATTCAACTTACAACATTAGCAATAAGGTTTTTATTGTAAGGGCTGTGCCTTAGTTGTTACTAGCTCATATAGCAATATTCACTTCTGAAAACTTAATTATTTGTTCTTGTCGATACAGCCATTTGAGTTCATTATACTTTATATTTTTGTTATTTATATTGCTTTTTTGATGCAAAATTTGCCACGATCCTTGGTTCTAAACAATACATGCATAAGCATGGTTTATGGTGACAAAAACTCTTATCAACATTGAAATACGTTCACCTTTCTTTCAAAACAGCTACTTGGTGAAGCCTTTTTGTTTGACTTTGATCTCAGTGGCAGGCACCTTCTCGTGGAATAATTTTAACACCACAATATTGATATCTTGACAATACCAGGGTCATGAGTACTTACATGAATAGATATTTGAAAATATCGACTAAGCCACAGCCCTATTTCTTGCTTATGGTCGACTTGTTAAATATTACTGATCTGTTTTTCTTGATAACTTGATGCTTTTTCTTGTATGTGTATGCACAACAGTGGATGTAATATTGTTCATGAGATCTTACACATATCCTTTGTTATCAGTATAAAGCTAAAAAGCAGCAGTAATTAATTTTTTGTCTTCCATTTGCATGCTGATAGAATTCCCAAAGACCCTGTGTAGTGTCCTGTTATGTATTCCATGCCATGTAGTATAAGATTAAATGTTTAGTTGACTGTGAGGGCATAAAAACTGGTGTGTTTTCATATGATATGCCTATCGCAGTGTTGATGAATTGGTATTTTGAGTGTGTATATGTGTTGCATCACTCATTTGATGGTTTACATTTTTTTTTGTTGGTATACACAGAGAGAACAACAGTTGTGCCTTTCTTCCTTATTGCGGCTAGTGTGACATTCTAAGATAGTTTAATTGTTTCCTGTAAATGGACTTCTTTTAGAAAAATACAAAAAGTTACCTAGAAGGAAATTATAAAGGCAGAAATATGGTACAAAACAGAGAGATTACATGTATAGAAAAACTAATATGAAACGTATAGGAGGATAATTTGGATAATGATGATACAAATACAGTATTGCTAGAAATGGTTCTTTATTTCATGTCATTGTCATTGAAATACTTTACTTACATACCATGAATGTGTCCTCAGATCTCCTTATGCATGCCATTGTAACAGTGTAGACTTGACAAATCATTCCAGAGTGAGTAACCCAAGGACTTTTAGTAACAATGGGACAGGAAAAAGTGTAGTTTGCAGTAAAAATAGTAGCTGTTCTTATGAAGGTATAACTGAAGTTAATGTCATTATGAGCCAAATTTATTTGTTAAGTTTTAGAAATGCACACTTCTAAAACGTACATGAATAAATTCAGCTCACAACATTATTTTGAGAAATGTTTGTTGATCATTTTGTCTATTCCATTCATACTTATCTGTTTTATGAAGGATGAAAACTTTTGTAAAATCAGAAAGGCTGGCTATTGTACAATACCAAAGTTTGACTGGCTGCTAAATTTGCAAGTCACTGCAACACACTGTTGTTGCCACTGACATGAACAAATTGATGCCTTCAACTGTGAGTGCATAATAAAATGGCCAGGTAAAAGAGAAATAATGGAGGGTCATGAATTTCCACAGTGAGAGATATTCCACTGCAGATCTATTTTATTCTTTTTCACCTAAGTCCAAATCAACTGTTTAGAGTAAAAGTTACATATACCCTCACAATATACTGAGAGATATTTAACTCTTATTTTTGGCAGTGAATACTCGATGTAATATTGAAAATAAATGTTAACTACATGCACTGATTTTGCAGCATGCCGTTTGATTGACAGGGTAACTATCCAATAAAGAGAAAATAACTTTAAAGGTGGGAAGCAATGCCATAACTTAGTTTTGCTGCTGTGATTTTTGATGAGCATTTGAATCACATTAAGAGGCTTAGTGAAATATGTCAGCATGCCAGAATCTCTCCGAACTTTGTGTATCTGGATGAATTTAAACTACCTCAAATTTTGATTCATTTGTGTGCATCATTTGCATTTAGTGAAAAGAAGACACTGTGAGGTTATGGTATTTTTGCATCAGATCCTTGACACTAATTGGTAAGAATCTCTCTGATAGTGACATGGACAGATTGTTATTCTTTGTTGAATGGAAAATCAGATCATGGTGCAGCATTATTCATTTACATATATATGTTTTGGTGAAAGGATAGCTCTGTGACTAGATTGGACGCCAGCAATAATGAAATTAGATTCCTTGATAAGTGAGATTTTGTTAAATACTACAGTTATATGATTTGAGGTCACATTTGCAAGCTCCGTGTTACCACAGATAAAAATTTAAGCCCTTGTTTTGCAATTTTGTATTGTGTCAAATTTGTAACCCCTTTTGAAAAACTCTCAGCCACCATTTCTGTTTACTGAATGTTTATATCTGCTGACATTATTTTTTTTCAAAATAAAAATATGATACATAATGTTTTTTCATCTCTTCTAGATGGAAAGAATGTGTGAGTTATTTCAGTTTGCTGTACATTTCTGATACATCATACAAACAAATAAAATAAAAAGACATTTCTCAGTTTTGCATGTGATATGTTATTCATTTTTACAGATCATGTTAATCCTTTGAGTGCTGGCTTAATTTAAAAAAAAAAAAAATAATAATTCCAGGATGTTTCCTTAAAATTGAGAATTTAGGAAATCCATAATAAAAAAAAAAAATTATAACTTTAGTTAACATGAAATGAATATGAAACCACAGATGATTTGAAACATATGCGAGAGCGCACAAGGGCCTGCTAGATTTTGTCCTGCTGTGGTTACCGAAACATTCACCAGATTTGACCACCTTAATGGTTCATTGCACTGCACTGCGATACTAGCTTCATGGCACACTGCACTCAAAGGGTTAACAAAACCTTGTTTCAGTTTTTACCAGAATGAAAAAAAAAAATCCATGGATCCTTGTGACTTTCTCTGTGAGTTTTGGGAATATTTCTTCTCCCCTTCCACATCATGGCAAGTATCATCAGTATCATGTGAAACTAACAAACAGTAAAACTCAGTATATGTGACTAAAACAATCTCATATTTTTTCCCCTCAATTCAAATTATTAAGGCACTGTAAAATTAAGCAAAGTTTAAATAGCTGGACAAAAGGAATGTTGTTTTCCTGATTCTGTGCACTCATTCATCTGAAGAAATGAATTATGTGTACATTTTTCAGGCAATATTCTTCTGTGCCAAAATCTAAATTAGCTGTCATATTCCAGTCAAAACAACATTTATTTTTTATATTAACAATTATGATTGCTGGACATGGAGTCCATGATCTTTTTGTGAAGAGCATTTCTATCATGTCCTTTTTTGGCCTCATCTAGCTGGTATGATAGAACAAATTTATTACATAGACAAAAATTATTACAATTCGGGATTTTATTCACCTCTATCTTGTGATGAGGTATAATCATATGCATCACTGAAGTTATTTCTTCTTCTGAACTCTGCTCCTTTAGGAAGTTGCCACCTAGTGAGCTGTCAGTAACAAACTCTGTAATCAGCTTGGTTCTCCTGTTCAAGTTAAGAGGTCAAATATGGACATGACAGAACTGCTCTTTGTACCGATCTAATGGTAACAAAATCACAACAAAATCGCCAGCTTTAAAATACAATTCTGTCCCTCCTGAAAATTGCAGTTGCAAAGTACTGCAAATTTCTGCGTTTTTGAGGCTTTGCTGCAATTTGGCACAAATTTTGCTGATTTTTGCAGAACAGTGCACTTTTAATGCCCAGTTGCAATACTGTGTCAGTAGGAACACATAACATGTGTTCCATTTCTTCAATTTTGCAAAGGTACCATTGAAGACAGTGTAACGTGGTGATAAGTAACATAAGTAACAAAGTTGCTGGGCTATTTTTGTAGAAGGTTTGCAAATTTTACCACATTTTGCATGCAAAGTTTGCCATTCTTGGTGCAAATTTTGAGGGTTTGAAATGCAATTTTCTGCAGGGACAGACCATTCCAAAACATGCATAATGGACTTCATATATGGCCTTGGCTAAGGTTTTTAATTCAAATTTGCTAAAGTTAGGCTAACCTGCCAATATTTAACACCAAAAAAGTTTTCTACTGGCTATATTAACATCAGTTTTAGCCAGTAGCTGTAACACAACTATTTAATGATAAACCTATTAAAAAAGATTCTTGGCTAGTGGAGAATAATGGCAAGCACGCCTATGATATTGTCAAAATTAACAGTCTTTTTTTTTTTTTTTTTAAACCAGGACGTCCCCTAACAAAGTCCATTACACAAAACTATTAACACAAATTCACAAAGCAAATGGCCCCTTACACTGTACTTCTATTAAAGGGCACACAATGTCATGAATGGAAGAATGGCTGCCTCATGAACACTTTCCAAACACTGATTGACAAATCTAGCACACAATACTAACTGTTCAGGACCATGCACTCTGGTGGAAACAGTTCTGCAAGGTGTGAAATTCAGCTGCCTTACTCTCAGAAACAATTTCTCTGTACTGCACAGCATAATGTATTGTCAGCACTACTTCATCTCATGACAAAGCACTGATTTCACAAATTGCCAGCAGGAACACACAACGCAGTAGTCTCTGGTGTAACATTCTGGTGCTCAGGAGACAGGGAAAAGTGGGATTCTAGTAGGTGGAGCAAAGAAAAAGAAGAAAAATTTACAGCTAGGAAGACCAGGATCAGGATCTTAGGTGTAAAAAAATCTGGCTGCAGCCAGGATGTGAACAGAATTATTTCATAGAAAAAAAAAAAATTCAGTTACACAAATAGAGCAGGATCTTGACCAAAACAGGAAGTTTAAGCGATGGGATTGTAGTGAGAAACTCATAATGAAAATCAAAGCCCTTCCAAACATAGAGAGAGAAACCTGCACTCATCAAAAATACTAGCCACATTGTGACTGAGATTCTGCATTAACAAGCAGTCCAACCCGCTCATCATTTACCCTGTTAACAAATGTGACCCGCAAAGATGAGATCATATCCTATGAAATAAGGACACAGGAGATCAGATGACACTGACTGCAATATTACTGCACCTGTAGACTACTAGAACACACAGCTACAGAGTGAATTGTGAGACTGGCATCTGGTGCTTACAGCAATTTTCACATTTAAGTGTAATGTGTCCAACTACCACATTCAAGGAGATGGTTTAGTGATTTCCCTCGTCATGTAAATTTCTAAGCACTGATATTATGTACATATTGTCTTTGTTGACTATATGGGGTCATTTTTATGTAAAATGCAAATTTGGGATCATATGTTCAGAAATTTATGTTAGTTTTCATGACAACATCAGAATTCATACAAGATCTTAAAATCTTAAGGAACTGATAATTTCATGAGGAATTTGTCTCTTCATAACTATGAAACAAAACAGTTCCATTCACATGATATCATTTTTATCTAAACTTCATTTACATGAAACATGATATTACATGTCAACACGAATGATATATGACCACTAAAATTTGAAATAATGGGTTTCACTTTTTTCAAAATCTGTGTGCAGATGCTACATCCAACTTTGGCTACAATACAAAAGCCGTAGATACATTCATTCCTTGCACTGAGAAATATATTAGTAGAGTGGACGGCATTTTACCATAACATGACTAATTTCATTGTACTATTTTGTAGGAAATAAGTTAGCAAGCGCGTTGTGACAGTGTTGTAGGCTGAGCTCTAATTCTGAAAATGCAAAAGCTAAATATGTATTATAAAGCAGCACAGAAAACGTACATATCGACAAACAATAAGACATACAAATAATTATTTGTATTTGCCTCAATTAAAAACAAGTACATGCATGTTGCTTATGAGTAAACACAGCAAACATTCATCAGTCCTCCCAGTATACAAAAGTAATCTCAAATAAATGTTTGATCATTCTCCTCAGAGGTCCATTTCTCAAAGACAAATTGGGTAAAAAAAATATCATGCAGGGAACTGAATAGTGTGTATCCATATGATTTCCCCAAGTTCTATGATTATGCACAAAAGCCTTTTCCTGGGCCTTAAAAATCTCACCATATAATGAACTCTTAATTTCTTTATCCTGCCTGGGCTTACTTTTGTTTCTTGTGCATAGGCAAAAATGGCTGTACGCTACATGGCTTTAGTGTGTCACTGCATTTACTCATGTAGAATGAGCAAACCCAGTGTGAACCCTACATACAGTGCTTTATATCTCATTCATATTTACAACAATATGCATCATGCACATAGCTACACAATACTGTAAGCCTATTACAGTGGAGTATAATTGAGAAAGCTGCTCAGATTCTGTGATCTTTTTTGTATCCAATATCTTGGGACAATGGCAGTATAAAGTGGCTCAAACACTGTAACAAAGACAAA
>JAWQUT010000030.1:126576-156286 GCA_033807755.1 Ellobium chinense
TATATATACATACACATAAATGATCCAAAACAGGTAGCACTTCATTCAGCAGTCAGAAATCTATCTCAGTAAGCAATACTAAGACTAAGAAAATGGACATGGCAATGATATAGCAGCACTATCTATTGTTAGCACTGATTATCTCATTTGTAATGTTGAGGATGAGTAACTTAACTCACAAAGGGTACAAGAACTTGTTCATATAACATATTACTAAAGCCACACCATGCTGAGGACTGAGTAGACCCCTTGAAAACAAAGATCATTAAAATCCATGTACAGAAGAATCCAGTTAACATGAAATCAAAGAGCTAAATCCCTGTGGGTTGAGCAAGGGTGTGTTAGCCATTTACAGTATAATGGAAAAGGAGACGACATTCTTGCAAAATACTTGTGATTGCCAAGTTCAATATGTTGTGCTTTTGAGCTGTGTGTTGTTGGGGATTGCTGTACATTATCATCACCTTTGATTGTTGCAATATTTAACAATTTAACATGATCTCCATGTGCCTGACCACAGATGTACAAGAGGAGGAAAAAATTGTGAGCGGTGGTTTGTTTCTTCCCCTCTCTCCATCACTTTTTCCTCTCTCAGTGGCATTACACTGTTGTGTTATCAATGCATCCTGAAACTCGTTACTGTGTTACTGAAAGTATTTTACTATGAATAAAGAGGGCCTTTGGACAGGAATTATTTAAAGCGTCATGTCAAGTGAATTCTACTGCAGTCTCTTACAATCTGTATGAAGATAGAATAAAGGAAGAGAGGAAGGTTAAATTTCATGTAGAATTTGTGGAACCTCAAATCAAAAGTACATTTACAGGCATGTGATCATAATATTGGAGACAACTCTTTGATATGGCTCATTCAGTTGGTGCACTTTGGCCATCCCTTATATTGCTAGTGTTCCGATACAGTGGCATAATGGTATAATGTGTTGGAGGATTATACCTAAATGTCACTAAGTCAAAACCTGTATATTATGATGCCCCCACAAACAAACCAAGCATCCCCATGCATGATTACTTGATTATGACATTTATGAAGGAGAAATTGATGATAACAAGTTTTCATTTTTAAAAATACAAATAATGTACGACTGTCATGTACAGAGCTCAAAGATTCCAGCATTTTTCATAACAAGAGTATGAACATTGCATCCTGCTTCAGCAATAAAAGATGATGATCCATGTAACATTGTTGCTTTACATACATAAAAATTAAAACAGTGGCAACATGGAGAAATTTGCTGCCATGTGCATGTGCATTGTTTGGCTACTAACACTCTCACAAATTTTTCTGGATTGAGCATGAAACATGAGACTACACTATTAAAAAAAATATTTAACTGCAAAGGTAATTATTCATAGCACAGAACATCATCAAGATGACATATTTTCATTCTTGAAAATATTTCACCTATTATGGTTCTGCTCCTCTGTGATGATACATAACTTAAGCACAAACTAATCAGCAATATTAATAAAACCACAATATTCTGTCTCATACTATCATGAAATGAGAGTAGCAAAATGGCAAGTATGAAAGACTGGATCTGTGGGAATAATATTTGTATTACTAAACTTCTGACTGGTGTAAATGGAACAAGATATTAAATAGTATCGAATACACTTCAATTTCTTAAATAAAACATATCACTGACAGTTCTTCTTTGTTTTAATTAATAATATTATATATGTAATAAGCTCTCACCACAATAACATTTTCTGCTATATTGGCTACAGACTAACAAATCAAGACTTACTGATTAATTTCTGAGGCTATGCCATTTGTGTTACAAATTATGGGACTATTCCTATGTTTACTTTATGCATATTGATTGACCACCTACAACAACCTGACAAGGACTTAATGTCATCAGTAACTGGACTGGACAGTATGATATCATCTGGCATGAAATCCGAGATCCTCTTACAAACCACAATCTTTTTCACTGCATCAGTGGTCTTTCTCAATGTTTACTATTTCATATCAGAAGTTTAGAAAATTGTTAATGAGACCTTATTCACCTTATTACTGACCAAACATCAGTACTGATGATTTAAATGGAAAGAGAAGTTGTCTAAATGTTTGCATAGGTCCAGTCAATCTAAGAACAGTAGTAACAAGTGTAGAAGGATAACACAACGTCAATAAAAGTGGTCTATCATGCAGTAAGGATGAAGAAAGCAACAAGAAGAAATAAAAGCAGTGACATACTTCTGTTGCTAACATTAATTTACACAAAAAATCCTGCCAACCCTGTGCTCATATAAGGATAACCTCACCAAGCCTTTAGGTGCGCACTTTGTGTAATATTACACAAGGTCTAGAGAGTTACATTATAAAACAAAGCACAGTTTTAACTTAAGCAGTCATATGATTTTTATCACAAGCTTGGGACCTTCTTTAAAAATGCAGCAATGTAAACACAATGTTTTAATCATGAACATAGCACAAAATCACAACCTCTTCCACACTAAATTAAGAGTCACCAACACATATTACCCTTTTCACACTCAAGCAATATGATCAAAGCAAAACAGTGTGTTAAGACAACAGATGCACTTAAACAGAATATAAAAGTAAAAGGAAGAAAAAAAGAACAAACAGAAGTGTTCTCTAGTGCCCTTCCCATCTGAGCAAGGAAGGAAAAATATTAAACTGGAAGAAATTTCCTCCTCTCACCAGTCAACATTGCATGGCTCTTCAAACATAGTACTACTCACTCCCTTTCACCACAGTCTGTTTTGTCCCCATAGTCATGACATTTAAAAGATGTGCTGTATTTTCTATCAAAAGATCACTGGATGACTTCAACTGCCAAGGAGATACAATGCAGCTGAGCCAATTGTACCAATAATCTGTTACAGCTGGATTCCATGTTATATAACTATTATACTGGTAAACCTTAAATATAATGCAATATATTTGGCAGACTGTGTATTATTACATATATATTATTATATACTATGGATACAATTGCTGTATCACACTCTTCACAACACTGAAAATACTGAACTAGATTCTGTCTTAACTACAGTGGAACCCGCTTAAGCAGGACACGCGTGAGCGGGACGCCCGCTTAAGTGAGACGAATGCCTGGGGAACGGAATTTTTGCTATTTAAATCTATACATTTGAGCGGGACGGCAACCCGCTTAAGCGAGACGACTTGAAGCCAGATTTCCGTAATATACACGCTGTTTTTGACAGGAATGCTGCAAATTGTCACTATCGTACTGTGTCTTAGTGCTTGTTTACCTTTGCCTATCAGCTGAAAACCTGAGACCTACAAAGAAGCTTGTACCGACGGCCCTGATTATCCCCCTTTATGTTACGTGAGAAGTGATTGACACTACCTCCCCATAGCCTTCTGTCAGGCAGTTGACCCTTCTGCGCACGCATGGACGAATCAGAGCGGACATCCTAGCCACTGGTCATTTAACCCGCGCAAGCATTAACGAATCAAGATTAAGTAAGGCCCGCCCCCTGTCAGTCAAATTGATCAAACTACATTTGCACTGAAGAAGGTCAGCACATTCCTTTCTTTCTGTAGCATAATGCATGGCCACAATACTGACAATTACAGCAGAACCTCGACATACAGTATGCTCTAGGTGTATGAAGAAAGTATATTATGGAGTTATACTAAATATCAACGTCCACCTCAATAATGAAATGACAGAATAATATTGAAACCGTGCAAGTGCAATCCATACTTAACAGCAATGGATACTTAATAATATCAGGATTCCACTGTACTTATTTTAAATTTAACCCAAATCTGAGTTAGGTAGTTATGTTGGCATACTGAAAAGCTGTGACTCTGCAAACATCCCAAAGTAGCAATTTACACTCACAGAGTGTAAAAACTATGTTCCATTCACATTTAAGTTACCATCAGTGTCACCATGTGGCTCACCATGGCTATATCCTGAACTTCCAAATTCCTAGAATACTCATTATGTCTCCTCTTTAATTTTCTACCTGACCTGTGGACCTTGATGGGACAAAAAAGCCCCATAAATGTGATTATATACTGAGCGGCAGAAGAAACTCCCCACCTGGTAAATGGCCCAGAACTCCTTTAATAATGGTCAGATCATGTTCAAAATTTTCTCACATATACTTTAATATGTTTGCTAACTAACATGTAAATTACAAAAGAATTGATTCAAAGAGATATTGTTTATTGTGATAGAACGCTTACCTCCACTTTTTTCAAAAGTTTATTATGGAATATACCTGCCTCGGGCATCAGTGCAAGGAGGAATTTGTCTTCGCATTGATCTTTCCAGCCTCCTGACTGATTGCTATGCCAAATTCTTGGGTCAAGCGACATAAAGTTGACCAAGGTCATTTACATCATTGTGATTTTGGTCTTGACGCTCCAGCTCATCCTAAAGGTGTTCATATGTAATAAGTCTAAATATGCTGGCCACAGTAGCAGAACAAACTGCTGATGTCCAAGAAAGTCCAAACAAGCACATGCAGTGTGTGCCCTTACATTGTCTTGTTGAAATATGGAGATTTTGGTGGGCATTAAACAGGGATGCCTCCAGCTCTTGCAAAATGTCATTTCTGTACGTTGCTGCATTGCCATGTCCATCAAAAACATGAACAGCACTTCTACAGTGTATACTAAAGGCATCCCTCGCTACAAACTGCCACCACCCCATTGATTTGCCTTGGTGATGCAACAGTCAGCAAATTGTTCAGCTCTTCGACGCCATACTCTTGCGCTTCCGTCCACATGGTCCATGAGGAGTTGGGACTTGTCTGAGAAGACTACACCATCCTATCTGTGAAGAGTCCAGCAAATATGTTGATCTGACCACTGCAAACGAGCTTGATGACATGATGGCCCCTATAAGGTCTGTGATTTGAGAGTCCCTGAGTGTTAAGGGGCTGCCGGATTGTGTGTTCACTCACATTACCACTTCTTTAGATGTTCCTCTAAATGGTAACCGCATTCTGCAAGAGATTTCTCAAACGTGTGTCACAATATACCGGTCAGGCCTGTCATCTGTAACACTTGGAACACCACTTCAGGGTCCATCTCAAATGGTTCCAGTGGCATGAAAATACTCCAGGAGCCTACCAGTAGCCCTGCAGTCACAGTCGAACAGTTGTACCACTGTCACTTGATATACTGACCTCCAACATCCCCAGAGCTCTCCCAAGGTATTCTGTGCATAATCTAGGCATGATTGAATTGTAAAAATAAAGTGCCACGAGTCATGAAAACTTGTTACTTAAATTGGTCGAGACCCATATGAGAGATTAGCAGAAATTTAGATCCAATTATGCCAGAAAATAGTCAGTCAAGATGCAGAATGCAGCAAAATATCGTGAGCGATTTATCAGAACCGTTCATCATATTTACATTTTAAGACTACTCACAACACACTTACACGTAACGAAAAATTAGTGAACACTTGTTCAGTGCATCTTGTTGAACTTTAAAATTGGGGAGTTTTTTCTGCCACTAGGTATATACACCAACCCCACAGTTATAACTGCAATGCAGAGAGACAATAAAACTTACATACTGTTTTCACTGCATATTTTTTACTCATTTATCCATGGGTAGATGGAATTACCCAATCTACCAACTCCTGACATTCTATTCTTTATCTACCATGTTGAGACTCACAGCAACAAAATTTTTTTTGGCTTCTTTTGTTTTTTTAAAGCTGTCACTGAAAAGGATCCAGCTATGAACATCACAGCTGCACATGCCCAGGATATCAGAAATTGAACACATATTCCTCAGATCACAGATTCATGAAATCAGCTCTTCTGTCCCATTTGTTTGAGTTCGTATTTAATGTTTTCCTCAAAACATGAACACACTGAAACCCATTCCTGAACCCAACAAATTCTAGTAAAATATGTTCAACCACTGAGCCTATTAGAGTTATTTACATAGCAAGAGCTGCCAATGGATAAAAATTCATGAAATACAATTTTCGTTCCTTGGCTTATACAACTACTCTACCCTGCAAAGGCAAACCGACGTAACTTGAAATTTTCACATTTCCTGGGTTTCGCATTATTTTGATCAACTAACCTAACTCTATCTGCTGACAAAGGCAGGAGAGCGTATTTACAGCGCATCCAACACTTTTAGCGTTGGCATATTGGCGTAACAAAGATTTCCTCTCAGCTTACCAAAGGCAGAGCGGCGTAACTGACTTCGTCCACGGCAGAGCGATGTATCTATCTAGATACGTCGCTCTGCCTTTGTTGACATGCGTCAAGTAGAAGTGACCACGATTAAAGTCAAAGTTACGTCCTTTTGACCGGCTCCTGTAACACATGATCGGAACTGTGGAAGTAACACAACATTATAGTTCTGCCGCCAAAACTTTTCAAAACCGTGTTAAAACAAAGTGATCAGTTAGGTAATGTTCACTAAAAGCAGATTAATGTTTAGTTTAAGAAGACAATATATCAATGATTATAATTATTTATATAAATGTAAGCTTAGTGGGTCTAATAATAATACTAGATCTAGATCTTGCCCAATTATTCAAATCCGTTTTTAAGGGGTGTGCACAGTTAAGCCTAGTTTGAGATAGACGTGTTGCGGATACTTTTCTATCGCCCATCCACTCTTCTTTGCATCAAGGTTTATTTTATTGAACGACAATAATTAGCTGACTTGGCAGAGTGGTTGGTAGTATGATCTTTGGGATCGTCGTTCCGGGTTCAGTCCGACCCGTCATTCGTTATAACCTTGGAAAAATTATTTTATTCGCTTTTCCTCACTCGACCCAGGTGACTGGTATTGGTAATTTAGAATTAAAGCCTGTGTGAGCGGTACGCGTGCGTCCTAAATGCTGCAATTGGATACTGATGTAGTGGTGTGAGCATGCCTTGGCGTGGATACAAAACTTTAAACTTCATCTTTATTATTATTTTTTTTATTATAAGGCATATTATTGCATGCAACAAAATTTACAAAGTGGTCACTAAAAGATCAATAATACTTTATGGGATATATGTAAATTGAAGTGTAACATTAGGATAGTCATCATCAACATTATCATCATCATCATCCTCGTCGTCAACACAATCATCCCATCACTGTCTTAGTCTTGCAGTTTTTTTTAAAATATTCAGTTGGATTGATATGAATAGGGAAAAAGTCTTAAACTTACTTCTGGGGCAGTTAGAAGATGAAGGTCGATGACAATGATAAAGATCCCACCTATCAGCCTAATAAGGAATCGGACAGCAGTGACGAAAGTTCTGAAGATAATGCAACAATACTAGCTAGTCAAAAGGAAGGTCAGAATCTTAGCATTCCATAAACATCGACATCTTCCATTGCCTTTGAAAAAAGTTATTGTTCCTCCGGTAGTAGAAAACCATACAGAAGTCGAAGCAGGAGACACTCAGCCACGAAGAAAAATGGAACGCCTCAGGACAACAGAAGAAAGAAAGGAGAGCGATGCCTTATCACATGAGGTCAAAGATGGGTGCGGATACTCGTGCAAGCATGCCTGTAAACAAAAATTTGCAGAAGATGACAGAGTTTTAATCAATCGGCAGTTCTGGTCCCTGTCGCCAACAGAAATGAGATCTTAGGTGTGGTCAAGTGTGAAGCACACAAATACAGCACATTATAACAGCTAAAGGTGGCTCAAGAGGAGCCCGGACGTTCAAGTGTCACTTACGGCGAGAGGTTGACGACACTGAGGGCAGTTTCCTTAAAGTTTCACTATTCTCAACTTTAACAAAAAAAGTGACAGTGTCATCATAGGAATTTTGGAGAGTGCTAGCCTAGAATCACTGAGTCCCGGCGTCGACAAAAGAGGCAGACATACGCCAAGCAATAAACTTGATGCTGAAGATATTCGCACACACATCAAGAGCTACAATCCTGTGGTCCATCACTACAACGGGAGCATGTTCTAAATCGTTTATATCTGCCCTCCGATGTGACAATTACATAATTAAACGATAATGAAACATGAAAAAGCGTTGCTTTTGTTTTATTTGGAGTTTTTTTTTAATGAGTTGCGTATTGTTGGGTTTTTTTTTTTGTTTTGGGTGCCTTTATTGCATAAACGATCTCAACAATAAAGTAATTAACAATGGTGGGTTCCAACTTGACTAGTTACGCCGTTTCGCCTTTGTGGCAAGTCTCAAAATATATGTAAACAATGATGACAAAACAGCGTATCTGCTATGGCTCCAAAATTTTATAATGTAGGTGAGCAACATATCGTCAGAAAAAAATATGTGCCCCATTAGAACCTGAAATTTCAAACTAGATTTGTCTCATTTCATTAGTTTTGACAGGCTGAGAAATGAAAGTTAAAGCCAATTTTCTCAAAACTACAAAAATCAAGTTACGTCGGTTTGCCTTTGCACGGCAGTACTCCTCTGATAGATTTTTTTCAAAGTGATACAACATTCTTCAAGGGACAGGTCACCTTCTGTCTTGTTGAAGTCATCTCCTCTTGGTGAATACTGTTAGGTGATATGTCAGCGCAGTCACAACAGACGTCTTTCATCAATTCCTAAGTCTGTAATATCTAAACCATATATACAGGCCAACTACGATCACTGCAGAAGCCCACATGATCAGTTTGTTGGCAGAGTTGAATGGTGACCTCAGAACCTGACCCTGTTTAGACAGGTGAAAAAAAAGAATAATTTATAATCTGTCCAAGTGACATACTTAGTGAATATTAATAAATTGTGCTCAGAGCATTTAGTTTAGAGGAGAAACTTAAGATGAATTTATTAATTTAAAAATTGACTTTTTACTGTCCTATATTTGCATTGGTATTTAGAACTACCTCCCCTTCATTTTACCAAATGCCAGATGGGATGAATGTCCCAATCTAATCTTCATTTTTGGACCACTGCAGTGTATGCTTCACGAAAGAATCAAAAGGTCACGGTGCATTTTATTGGTGCCTTAATTACTAAAGATAATAGGATAGATAATGACTGCAATATATCTTTAACAGCATTTGATTTGCTTAGTGGGTTTAAGATAGTATATGACAAGTTGCTTCTGTTATATACTGATTAGCTACAATTTCTAGAAATTCCATGAAAAACAGAATGTAGTAAAGGGATGAGCGAAGATGTGTGGGAGAGAGAAAATGCCAAGTGAAATTGTAGCGGATTTTAATTCTAAAACTCCTGTGTATCTGGTGGCCTTAACACCACTGTCATGAATAAAACCTCAGATTTTATTGCTAACTATCCATCATTAAAAAATATATCACTGATATTTCAGAAGGACAGCGATTGTTCTAAATAGCACATCTATTAATGATTAATGTAAACACTGATTTCCTGTCTTTGTGACAACATTTCTTTGTAGAGGCCAAATCAGTGAATGTTACACATTAGAATTTATGCTCTTATGTGAGAATCTTTATAACACCATACAGTGCTTTTTCTCAATAACATGATATCTTAAAACAAACAACACTGCATCCTTACATCTGTATGAGGTCATCTACTTTATCCATTTCCAGGGCTCAAGTCTCACACTCTGCTCCCCATTCACCTTTACCCACTATTCAGTATTATTGAGAAATCCCTTTCCATGAAAATTCTTGCCCTGCACTCTTTCATATTATGACTTCATATCAATAAATAGATCCCAGATTAATCTAATGTTAGGCAGAAAAGAGAAATTGATAGAAAACAAAAATATGAATCTTACCCAGCCTCCTTGTCTGTACACCCATGAGCATACATATTCTGAAATAAAACTTAGGGACCAGTTCAGAAACTGTAGAAACAGGTCTTTTCCAGCTCTCAATGCATTTATGGCCACATCAGAGCAGAAGTAGAACAGCACTATAATTCTTTCTCGTGTTATACCTCCCTCCGCAAACAGCTGTGACAGAAGATCCCTGAACTGTTCATAGCTGACATTAATGCCCATCTGTGAGATGAAATATCAGCCGGTGTAAGTAGTTACCAAGTATGAGTGATAGTAAGATAGGGAAGGTTAAGATAATTACAGTGCAGCAATAGTCCCAGATTCTCTTCCAAGACTTACAATCTGTACTGACAGGTTAATATCACTCTTCACTTTTTTAAGCTATGTATCCTAGGTATTTCTATGCTTTGAGGAAAGACTGAAGACAACTTTTGGCACAGTATGAGAGCCAATCAATCACTCACAAGCTTCCATAACCAACACAATCAACACTAATATCTTAAAGTTTCACCTGCCCAGCTCGTTGTCTTACTCTCCTTCTCTCTTCTGTGCGTGCAAACAGATCCGCCATCTCACGAAGATCTCTTCCTGCCTTTGCCCATAATGGGTTTTTGTAGCCTAAAGGCGTACTGAAAAATGTATTTCAATGCATTTCAGTGAGAACAAAGAAAAACCAGTTTCATCTCTTGTATTAATATACTGCCACATGACTAAAGTTTACATCATGATTATTCTGGAGACTGAGATGGACAAGGGTTACAACTACAGTATATAGCAAGTTAAAATTTTAATATTATGGCCGGCATCTGCAATACATGCAATGCCATAACCACTGTAACCAGTTCAAATTTGCCTCTTGAAAATGCTAAATTTGACTGGAAAACTACTGTTGAGACTAAGACTAAATGATGATCCATTTTTCTTCTTTATTTTACTACAATCTTAACTCACTTGAAATAGTAGGCAAAATTCTGCTTGTGAGAATGACTGTTGGTACTCATGAGCACTGCATATTTCAATGTTTTCTTATTTCCACCAACAAAGCTGCAGTTCATTCTCAAAGTGAATACAAGTACTGTTTTTCTCCTGAAACCATGCATTAAAAATCTTTAAATTCATCCACACTAGCTCTGAACTTGATATGTGTCTATTGGTGCACACCACATCAATTGCGAGCTAAAGCTTGATGAAGAAGGGGGATTTCTTTTCAAATCATGAAAGTAATTATTTGTTTACATGAATCTAGGAATCCACAGCTAAATGTCATATCTACCTTATATCAACCTCCTCAAAGTCCACTGATGTTTCTTTTTTAATTTGATCATAGACAAAATTCTGAAACAGCTCTTTCCCTTCTTCAATGACCTCCTCCTTTTCCATGACTGCTGAGTCCCCTTCCATTATGATGGTCCTTACAGGTTCAGAGTCATCAAATCGGGGAATGTGCAGGGGTACCAAATTTTGCCCTGATGATCGTCGCCGGGCTAAATTATTAGAGATCCTTGGTTCACCACTCATTGTTGATCACATTGTAGTTAGTAACCTGAGTGTCCAATCAAAACAACAGTGGTTAAGAAGATGGAGTGAGTAGAGACTGATGCCCCAAACAAAACAATAGTGGGAGAACACTAACTAGCAGTGAAAAAAGACCTGTTAAAACAAAGGGCACTTAAACTATTCACAATCCTAAAAACAAAACATGTTTTTAGCTCCATTTTTAAATATCCTGTTTAAAGAAACACTTTTATCTGATATCTAGAAGGATTTTTTACTGAGTATCTCATTTATGACAGCTTCAAACACAACAGTTTTGTTTATTGTCACAATCAGAGGCAATTCATCTACTTCAATTGAATGAGCTTTTCAGGTGGGAACAAAAAACTGTGTTAGACAAATACAAAAAAATAATGCCAATCTCAAGCTCCGGTGCTGTTTTGTAACCAATGAGCTGTAGCAAGCACAAAAATAGTCAAGTTTGCAAACTTTGCTTTAGTAGAAGGATGGCTGGCTAATCTTCCTATGTGACAAACTAGCGCCATTTATCAATGCAGAAAGTGGAAACAAAACTACTTGCTGGTCTTCTTTTAATGACTTTCACAAACTAAAATGTTTCAGGACAAGATAATTTCATAAGAAATCAGGTCTCTCTATGCCAATAAAGAGTCTCTATATAAGCGTGTTCCTCTCCAAACTTCATTCATATGTAATAAGTAAATGTGGACAATATAATTTCTGTGCTGTTAAGTAACCAGTCCTGTCGTTTTTGCAGATAAAACGCTGAGACATTTCAAATCATTTGACTATTTGAGTGCCTCTTGCAACAGTGTGCTGTGGCATCATAGCACAGTTTATTCAGTCTCAGACTTATCATCTAATCAATTATTATGACTCCAGCAAAGCCAGGGGTGTAGCATAGTGGTAGTCAAATAGTCACTGACAACCACTTGGATAAAGAATGCTTCATTCAATGTTTGAAAAACACATGATTGCCACAGAGGTACTGAAATAAGAAATGCCACCCAAAGTGACTTCTCAGCTTAGTAGTTGTCTAAGAAGTTCTAATAAATCTGCACAAGTCACTTGAAATGTTTGACTATAGAAGTCAACCCTCTGGACTGTATTTCATGTACTGTACCATGTCAAAAGTGTCACACTTGCACCCTGCATGGCCTGAATGAGCCCTGTGCGCAGATCAAAGTAGTCATTTTGAATTTTGACTAAACAGGTTACCTTGCTGACAGCTCCTCTTTCACTATCTTACACGCAAATTTCAGTATTTGCGCCTAAACTGGGCCCCAGTGATACTCACAAGGGCCATTAGAATTTCCATGCCTGTAGGCATTGGCAAAACTTGTTGTTATTGCTGCTGCTGCTGTCATGATATTATATTGTGCTCATGCATTCTTGGTTTAGATGGTAGAGCAAATCTTTGCTGTATTGTGTAAATATTTCCTGTATTGCGTTTCTCTGTTTCATACATGCTGCCCTTGATCACTGATGTAAATATTATGGAGAGTGATCCTGGCCTATGTGCCGATTTGCCTACCTGGTTTTGACCTTTGCGGTACGCCCCTGAGCAAAGATAAGACTTTCTGTATTACCATGTGGCGCTGACTTTCCTTTAAAAACCTATAAAAGGGATTTCACCTCTACCTGTTCAATGTGTCCGTCTCGTGCAACAGCGTGCTGTTAGGCAACATGACAGCACAGTTAATTATCACCTGATTAGTGCTGTCATGACAGATTACTGATTATAGTGCCTGAGCACATCGGCCTTCTCTCATGATAACACAGTTTCAATGACTAGTCTACGATACAATGAACTGTATAAGTGAAGGGTTCTAATATCGAGAGTATTCTATGAATTGAGAGGGTAAACAAAACGGCCCAGTCTTGTTACTATTGTTAGTTCTGGGTGTTTCGTGAAAGAAGTAGCAGATGTCTGGTCACCGCCGATACGTACTTTGTTGGTTTTTTTTTGATACCATGTGAATAAAAGGAAGTTTTGAACAAAAAAGGTTGACGGTACAAATTTTGCTCACTTTTACTTATAAATGAGCAAACATTGCTCAACTTTGACCCCACAGAAGACAGGCTTAAGGGTCAAAATTATGAAAAATTTGCTGAAGCTGATCCTCCAGTCATCTCTCTGATCAACTGCCACGGTGGGTTTCCCAATTTTAAGGCTGCTATTATGGACCATTTCGATTTTTGTATGATGAGTTCCTTATGGCAGTTTTCAGGAAGGCGCCATTGTTTTCAGTAGTAACCTCCTTTAGGCCAAGTTATGATTCCCATTTAATTTTCATACTTTGTGGCCGAGATCAGAAGTTTGGATTATTGAAACTTCGAAAAAAACTATAACACCTTCTCACATCTTTGAGCTCATAAAATATTTATTATTTGTGCTAAATCTAGCATCTGGATCACCAATTTCCAGTGGCAGGCAAAAGACGCCAGTTTGGAGAGTGGTAACTGTTGACATTTTTTTCTGTCTTATAGTCACTAATTTTGGTCTGACATTTCTTTTGTGTTTTGAAGGACAATTACTATTTCACTTAACATAATTGATATTGAAGTTTGAAGATTTTCTTTAAAAACACCGATCTCTAACCCCATACTATTTTTAATGAGGCTACATGACAGGTCTAGATTTACATGCAACAGAAGAGTCAGTAGTATTGGTCTTAAAAGACGTCACGATCCTCCGAACATGGTGAGAGAGAATGCAAACTTTTATAGTTCAGACCTTCAGCTGTATGGAGTGGAACTCGAAACAAATAGTCTACAGTTTTTCAGATTGGATTTGAACTTTATTTAAGTTGAGTGGAGCATTTTGCTATTGGTCTCATAATTTCAAAAATATTCTCCCACGAATCGTTAGGGTCGCGATATTCGACCATCCAACCAATGCTATCATTCATATCTAGGGGTGCCACAGAACTTTGCTGGCCTAAGATAGCCAGGACATCTGTGACTTTAAATTCTGCCAAATGAATTTCACATCTAGTCTAGAAATTTCTCAAAAAAAAACCCACTTGGTAACTGGTCTTTAAGAAACCAGGCTTATCTAAGCTATGCTTTCCCGAGACTTAGAGATAGTCTTAGTGAGGCTATCACTTTTGACTTAAGTCTAGTGACTTTGTGATGTCATGAGTCATGAGAAAAACGAAACCAGATTTCTTTTCCATTCACCGTCAAATAGAAGACAAACTGCTTTGATGACAAGGCTCTTGTGGCTCTAAAATTATATTCTTCTCTAAGTCTGACAACTGCTGGTCTGTAATCACAGTTGAGCAAGGCCTACTATGGTCTCTTCAGAACGTGTCACTGTTGTTGTGTTGAAATTTGATGTCGTTCCGCCGCCATTGAAGAATTAGGGAATTCCCTTTCGAACCTTAATCGGTGTTGCCAGGTCTCGAATAGAAAAACCGCCAACACAGAATAAAATAATAGTCCCCATTAAAGCGACAGGGGAAGCTATTTGCTTCACAGCCTATAAAAATCCACAGTATTTTTTCATAAATTTTCAATCCCTTACCCGTTTCCTTCGCCCAAGCACTTCCGAGAAAATGCAGCTTGAAAGTCGGGAGTTTCACACCCTGCGGGCCGCCATGACTGGTCGCCCGGTCAGCGCGGGAATAAGGCTTGACGTCAGAAAGCGAGAGACAAACTAGTAGTTCATTATTCAAAGAGAATTATCCACATGAAATAACTTTCGTTGGCTCTAAATGTTATGCCTTTTTTTTGTAATTTATCGTTGAGAAAAGCCTTTTGTTAAACTGTGTGAACAACTGCCCGACTTTGATCGCAGTGCTATAGCCTTAGACAAAGGAGGATAAAATAATATTTGAGAAAAAGGAACATCTGTCTGACCACTATTTTGAGTCTATTTATTAATGTTTGCTCTGCCTTTGTATTGTTGTCTGCTGTGTGGTTTAGTGAGCTCTCACTGGCCTAAGATTCTGACAATATAAAATTATTATTTGCTTGAGGAGCACTTTCAGATAATTTAGATGCCGCCACAGTCAAATTTTATGTGCTTAGGAGTGGCGCTAGTTGTGTCACTAGTCATAAATCAATCAAAAGGCTTACAAGAGCAGATCAAAAAAGGGGCACATCGACGTGAAATTTATTTTGACCTTCTTATTAATTTTTGGTCAGAGATGACCATGGGAGCATTTTTATAGAATACCCATGGAAACTATTATAGTTTTGAAAAAAAATTGAATCGGTCAATCGGTCTTCACTATCAGTGAGGGGACTGAGATAGATCCTAGTATGGGTTGGGTGGACACAATTCCAGGGATGAAGAGAAAGAAGGGAGGGGGAGGGTAAGGCAAGAAGTAATAGGGTGGTGGAATAAAAATCTAGGAAAAAAAACAGGCGGTAAGAACAAAAGAAACTAGATGCTAATAGACAGAGAGAGAGCGAGTGAGAGAGAGAGGGAGCGAGAGAGAGAGAGTGAGAGAGAAGCCAAGATGCTTTTGTCCCCTGAGTCACTGTTCACTACCTGCCTTCTCGCTTTTTTTTTCCCTTAGCAACTCTGGCTCTCGCTTTCTCTTATTGCTTTTATTCCCTCGTTTGAAAATGTAACGTCTTTGCTTCACCCCTATAACTGTGCCCACCCATCTATCCTCTCCCTCCCTCTCCCCATCTCGTAATTGTTGCTATGCTCAACATGGCATATTCATGCTAACTGCTATGGACCTTTTCATTTTTTCTTTTTGATCGCGGAGACCGGTTCTTTCTTTCCAAAGATTTCACACGTATTCTCCAAATTATTCCCGTGGTCATCTCTGGCCAACATAAGAGTGTCAAACTATTTTCACGTAGATATGCCAGCTGTTTGACCGACTCTTCGACGCATGTTGACTGATTTATGACTAGTGATGCAACTAACACCGCCCCTAAGCGTAGAAAACACTGCTTGAGACAATCCTCAGGCAAATGATAGGGAATGTCAGAACCGTAGACCAAGGAGAGCTCATTAAACAAAACAAGGGGGAAAACGACACAGACAACCATACATTGGCTATGCATACATTAATAAAGCGACTCACTCGGTGCTCAGACAGATGCTTCTTTTATTCAATATTCATCCTGCCTTTGCGAAATTACAGCATTGCGATCAAAGTCGGGCAGTTGTTCACAGTCTTCAACAAAAGACTTAATGATCATATGTGAAAAATAGGCATAAAATTTAGCACCAAGGAAAGTTATTGCATGTGAATACTTCTCTTTGCACAACGACTACTAAAGTACTAGCTTGCCTCTCGCTTTATGACGTCACACCTTATTCCCGCGCTGACCGGTCGACCAGTTATGGCTGCCCGCGCGGTATGAAAATCCCGACTTTCAAGCTGCATTTTCTTGGAAGCGCTCGGGCGAAGGAAACGTGTAAGGGGTTGAAAATTTATGAAAAAGTATTGTGGATTTCTAAGGCCGTGAAGCAGATAGCAACTCCTGTTCCTTAAAAAAAAAAAAAGCAAATCCGGAAAAAAAGGAAAAGACCTCTAGCATGCACATGAATTTTAAAAGCTATGACTATGACGAAACTGAAACAGAAGCATCATGCACAGTAATATTTAAAACAAATTATACTTAAAGAAAAAAATAAGAGGTATGAGAGCTGAAGCCCCTCAATTTTTTTTTAATCGATTAGTCTTTAGACTCTACACATCCACACAGATGACCTGAAACCAAACCTGCCTCTGACTTTGAGAACATCATGCCACCAAACTTTTCTTTTGTTGTTTTATTTATAAAGCAAACAATTCGATTTTCAAAATGTTCTACCTGATTATTTATTGAATTTGGCACCACGCATCAAGCCAGAAACAACCAAAAAAAAAAAAAAGTTGGCTAACCAGCCACGGATAATTTTCTCTCGCCATGGCCTTTAAAAAGTCACCACGCTTGGCTTTACAGTAGCCAATCTGGCAATATCAATTCTAATTTGGGATCTGAGCTAAGGGAGCTTACTTCCGCTCTGCTAGCCCGGAAAACACAAATAGACCCCCTGGAAAAAAAAAATCTCTCGTGGATATCTTAGTCTAAACATGAAAGTAATATTTACATTTACACAAGAATCCCACAGGGAACAAGCCGTAGTATCGAGCTGATCATATGAAATTGTGCGATATAAGTGATTTTGAGGTCGGTCGTAGCTGTTTGCGGTACAAATAAAAAAAAAATCACTCACTAACTGCTCATTTTAGTCATTTAGTTCCATTCCCCAGTCATAGAGTTATTTATGCTGCTTCATCATAAGATAAGGTACTAAATAATTCATGATGTAAATGTACAACGCATTATTTCTGCAATATTAATGATTACAGTGCTAATATTGCCACATTCATAACTGTTTACTGTATTTTATGATTATGATCACATTTGGTGGAGATGTCCGAAAATCGAAACGATTGTAAGCCTATCGAAAATGGTTTTCTTTGAACATATGATAACTTTAAACCTAGAGGACATATGTTTACATGAGAAATGAAAGGAAGGGAAAACAACCATGTAGGTGAAGAACATTTTTATCAATAATTTGCATTTTTTTTAATTATGACGTCACATCACTCCGAGGCCACTGTGTTCTGTTGCCAGCTACTTGTCGCAAGACCAGTAACTGCATGGATTTTTGCATTCGACTGCACATATACAATAAACTGAAATGAAACTGAAACCAGGTTGATCCTTATAGTATGATGAATATTGCAGCTATCTGCAGAAAGTCTCATTGTGCATTTTTTTTTCTTTGCTTGCGCTTGAACTAACGGCAACCAAACTATTCTCCAAGCGAAATAGGGCTTGAGTCAAATCTGGCAACTAGCAAATTAAGGCGGACGAATGTGTTTAACATAATGCGATACGATATGACTAATTCTTGGGAGGATTGAAGCAATGTATCAAAAAGTGTTAGAGAAATCAACAACATTAGTAGTAGCAACAACAACAATAATGACAAAACATGCAGTCTTTACTCTGACCAACACTGAACCAAACTAGTGTTCAATATTTTATTTCACCTGGACTTTGAAATTATTTCAAATTTAAGTGGCTAAAAGTATTGGAAGTTCATTACATATATATTCTCTTACTTCGAGGCCTGACGCCCCAGTAAAGCCAAAGGGCTGCTGTTCTAATTCTATATCACATCTGCCAAACATCAAATACCAATATATGGGCCAGCTTATCTTTCCCCTGTTTGTTGGTGCTCGACATGGATCACAGATTACTAAAACTGTGAGTGAGCGTGGGGAAGTGCACTGTCTAAAACTTCCTGATTTCCCATTCTACTTACCTGTTGTTGATGGTAATGTTTTAAACTTTTTAAGACATGATGAAGAAGCTTCTCAGTCCATATTAGTATCATATTATTATTAATATTATTGTCGTTATTATTTTATTTTGATTATTATTATCAACTTTTAACACTTCATGGAATAGGCAGGCTCATACTGTATCAACAGCATGACAAACACAGCTTCCAGATTCCACACAAGGCCAAACGACTTCCGATTTTAAGCATTCAGTACATAATTTTTAAAATGTACTTGGTAAAAGTGAGTAAGGCATTATGGATCAGACATTTCACTATGTTGAAAAGCACGATATGACAGATGGGGTACTTCTTGTCAACACTTCCAGGAGATTATGGGGCACTATAAATCTAATAATAGATAGCCAAACCCTTTAGAATAGAATCATTAAAGTTTGCTTCTAAGCAGCGCACTTCTTGTGTTCGTTATTTCGATATATACGATACATTTTATTAAAAAAGCGTCAAATCGATATATTGACGCGATATGCCCACTTTAGCGAACAAAGCTCGTTCCGACTGTGTCTGTGTGTACAGTACAGTGCTGTGTTTCCTGGTAATGTCGTCAGTGAGGGCTACTCAGCTGTGGCATAAAACAAAGCCTTTCATCTTCAGTAGGTAAAATGGGTGGGTGCATTGGATCCCAGAGAGACAATGGCCCACCCTCTGGTGAATCATCAGATGTCACAGGGATGGTACAGCATGGTAAGCAGGATTATAGTGACTTGTCTTGTGCTGTGGCTTTGTTGACACTCAGTGTTTCGAATGGCAGTTGTGTCTTCCTTGCACCACAACATAATGATAAACAGGACGTCGAGGGATTTTTTGTCCCGCCCACTAGCAGTCACAATCTACAGTCAGAGTCCCAAAACAGTTGTGCTCGAATTGGTCATAAGTTGTACTCAGTTTTTGTTATGAATGATAGGTTACAACTGGATGTGTTGCTTTTTTGTTGACTTTGTCAGCACTTGAAACTGTGCGAGTGAGATAGTCTAGTACTAGTGAGAACTTTTAAGGAAATTTGATACTAGACTCTAGATCCAGTGACATTTCAGCTTCAGCATTATCAAAGGGATTGGGGAAGGACTTCCAAATGAGATTCACACTGCTAACCGGACCTCATTCCTACGAAATACAATCCAAATCCAATCCGTAACCCTATCTCCTACCCCTACCCTTAGCCCTAACCCTAATGCCCATCAAGACAGGAATGTCAGTCAAGATGAGTCCCTAACCCGCTATTGTCTGTCGAGACAAGAGCATCAGGTGTGAATCTCATACGAAATTCCTTCTGGGATTGGCATCCTGACTTACAGCATGGCCCTGAGACTGCTTTTCATGAAAGTACTGTGCCTGGCATCAAGAACACTTAGCATACAGTCCTGCACACACACAGCACACATAAAAACTTGACTTCTCTAGTAACAATAATAATCTAACCACAACAAGATCTGCAAGGAACATGGCCTATGCCAGTGTACATAATGCAGAACACTGACACAATCCAGGAACATGCCTTGTCCTTGTTGAAAATATGCATTTAAAAAAGGTTGCACCGCAGTAAAGCAACGCTAACATCAGTTAATAGTGAAAATGCACAAAATGAAAATATTGTCTGAGTTATATGTGGATTACAGTACATGGTAAGCTAATTGTGATTGAAGAATAAGTGTTGACATGATTATATTTAATCACTTTTCCATTTTGTTTTTGCTGTAAGGGAAATTTTGATGTGTGTCATATGAGGGAAAGGATTTGGGCAAGGGCAATGCTGTATTTTGAGTGGGTTTGATGTTAAGTTACTTCTTTCTTTTAGTGCACTGGGCAAAGTTTGAGAAATAAAAACCTGCCAAGCACATGTATTTACTACATTTACATGCATCATAAATTTAACTTACTCACTGATTTTCAGGACTACTTATCCAGCTGATACAAAGTGACATAATTAAATGGAAAAATGAGAGTGACTACTGCACTTTAAATTTAAGATATCTGATTTATTGTTTTATTTATTGCGAAGAATTGAGACCTGGACAATACCAATGCGAACTTTTTAAAACTCTATTCTCCTTTGACTTCTAAAAAGTGTGAACAATGTTCTCCTTGTTTTTTTTTATTTTCCTCTGAAGTATCAATTGGGAGAAACCAGCCTCTGAAACCAGAGAAACCAAAGTGGAAAAGTGATGTTCCTCTAACTGAAGGTCAGCTAAGAAGCAAAAGAGATGAATTTTGGGACACTGCCCCAGCATTTGATGGCAGAAAAGAAATTTGGGATGCTCTCAAAGCAGCAGCTTATGCCTTAGAAACTGGAGACCATGCCCTTGCTCAGGCCATTGTAGATGGAGCAAGCATATCACTGCCGCATGGTAGGTATCTGAAATTTGTTTTGACGGTATTGCAATTCTTTCATGATTTTAGGAAATTTGGAAGGAATTCCAAATGAGACTCACATCCCCGACCAGAGCTCTTGCTGCTAATAAAGTAGTAGAACCCAAACCCTAACCCTTTCCTTAACTTAATCCTAACCCCCAAGAAGACAGGAGCATCAGTCCAGGCAAGTCTCTAAACCTAATTTCTGTCAAGACAGGAGCATCAGATTGAGTCTTATTCAGAATTCGGAATTCCTTCCAGAAATTTGCATTGTAATGATCTTTTTATTTTTTAAAGCTATAATAATTGACATTACTTCACTACTGATTTGTATTTAGAATGTCTGAGCAGCAGTCTGTCCTGTCCCTGACAGCAACAAAAATGGGGCCTATTCTGGAATTCCTAGAATTCCTCTTTACATTGATATGTGCTTTTAAAGACTAGATAGAAGCTCTCTTCTGTATTTGCATTTGTTTGGAAAAATATTCAGGGAAGTTTTGTCATAGCCTATTACCATCTCAGGATATTATCATAGTAACTGCTTTTGAAATTCTAGAGGTTAGTATTGAATTTAATGTAAAATTAGATGTCTTCAAGATATGCTTGAAGATATTCACGGCAAGGTTTGTATTATGCATTCTGCAAAACATCATATGTGGTTCCATATGGGTAGAGTTGTTAAACATTTTTTTTGTTAAATAGCAACTGGAAACATGCCAGAAATTGATGATATGCAAGTCTTGCCTAATTTTGAATTGATCAATATGGTTGCTAGGTGGTGTCACATGATGGACTGAATTTTGACTAATCAGAAAATACACCACCCTCATAACTCGGACAAACAAAGGCTCTATTTGACATTCCTGATGTGATTCACTACTGTGTTAAGCCAATGGCAGTTGTGCTTTTAATAAGTATTTGTAAATAAAACATTTAGATGTCTAAAATCTTTTCATTGATTTATTATAGTTTTATAGGATCCCCAATTCAAATCCACACTTTTGCCTGACTAAAACTCTTCTACCGTTTTTCCACTTCTCTGTGTTCATTATGAACTCCTGCCTTCCTGACTACCAGTGTGTTTTTAACTTCACCTGCCCAACTCTTTACCACAAGCAAATCACAAACTATCAGCTCCAAGATGCCCCTGACCAGCAAATATATCCCCTGTCCCTCCCAGCAGCTGTAACTCACTAGTACTGAATGGGTATAAAGAAAGACTTACCACTCACATTAATGTATACAAAGTATACGAACAGTTGGGAAGTGTGTTAAGATCACAGGTGAAATCTCAGCTATCAGAGAATAGTATGCGAAGTGATAGGAATATGAAGATGAAATTACTTTGAGGTCAGTGTCCCTGTTCCGATTGACAGCACCCTGGTCTTATCATGGTAGGGCTAAGAAGTTTTCTAGTGCTAGGCATTTTTTGGCCTTTCTTCCCAAAGTTAATCTTTTACATAATATTGAAATAAAGTATTTTCAACAGCACACATTCCAAATTAGGTGTAGCAGCAAAAGTACTGGATAAGGTGCATAAGTCCTCATCCTACCAATACTGTGCCTTATCATCTAATCTCACATGCTCAGATGTATCTAGCAACGACAACTTGTGCTTGTTTTAGCTCTGGGTGGAGCCATGCTGGGTTACCGGCACAAGTAGAGTCAGAAGCATGCAATAAATTGTTATTTTCAACAATGTTAAACCTCATAGTAGTGAAACTAGGGAACGAATCCTGCATTTTCGAAACTAAAAGAACAGCATGGGTTGAGTACAGATTAATTGTATGTTTTTGTAATCAGATATGATGTGAACTACAAAGTTATATAAATTACCAACAGTATTGGAATATGTGCCACGTCCATAGTGGGTCAAAACCATGTCAGATAAGAAGTTTACAATACATTCTTATACATACTGTAAAACAGAGACAGTTTCATTTTGGTAATTGTTACATAATGTTCTGACTGTGGTGTTTTAATGCAGTTTACTTTCCTTCCTTCTCAGGTACTCTAATGGATTGTTATGATGAATTAGGGAACCGATATCAACTTCCTCACTATGTTTTAAGTGCACCTGCAAATTTAATTGAGGATGTAAGTGAAAGTGATACAGGCCCAGACACAGAATCCAATCCCTCACCTGGTGTTGAGCAACCCATTCGATTCCGACTGTCAAATCTTAGTCATGATATCAAACTCCAAGTTTGTTCCACCGACACAGTGCTAAAGGTGAAGAAACGCATTTCAGAGATGCAGGTTGGGGTGGAGCCTCATAGACAGAGATGGTTCTATGCTGGACGTTTGCTCAATGATAAACTGCGCATTGAAGACGCTAAAATACCTAAAAATCATGTGGTTCAGGTGATAGTTTCACTACCCAAACAGGAAGCAGGAAGTTGAAAGAGATGTGCCCACAAAATAACTGATAAGGTTTGTCTCTTCACACAGTGAGAGATACTCTCCAAGTGTTCTTTCATAAACATTCGTGATATTACGTGATGATTGATTTTTTTGCCTGCCTTGTGGAAACATATATTTCAGACTCTGGAATTTGTTGGAAATGCAGTGTGACTTGACTTGAAAAGCCTGGAAAGACAATACGCTTTTGTGTACGTGTGTAAACTTGTGAATCATAATTTATATTCCAAAAGCTTTCATGGCAGTTTAGATGGTCTTATTTTGTACTTTGAAAAATGTACATTTACTTTGATTTGCTTGCTTACAGAGCACTTTGAAAAGATTATTTTTGTATTTAGTGTTTATGTAAACCTATTACTGTCAGGTTCAGTATGTAATTTCAAAATGTATGAAAGTTTTTTTCGAATATCACCTTCAGTTTGTATGCACTCTCTCATTTGCTTGCAAAACTGTGTTGTCTTTTGTAACCACAGAGAGGGAAAAATAGATTGGGAACTCAGTGTTTGTTTATTCAGCTTTGAAGTGAGAAATAATGACCAGACCTGTTTCTCATAAGGGTTTCAGACACTGTATTGTGACATTTTCATTTGTAATACTGTGTGTTTGATGTCATGGTGAGAAAGTTGAAAAACTAGGCATGCTGAGGATCTTTAAAAACAAGGCTTAGCTTTGTATGAGAAACAGTAGATGCATGGTCATTTTTAAAGGGGCCATGGATCATGATGAATGCTAAAAGATCAAAGTGAAACTTAGCACAGTTTGCTATCTATTTGCAAGAGCACTCTTACTGCAGAATTCTAGTATCAGGATAAGGGATACCCTTAACAGTAGATTTAAAAACTGATGTTGCAGACTTTCACATCAGTTTCCCATTAACAGGTCTTTCCTTGAGAATTTGTAATGTTTCCTTTATGGGAAAAGTTTTGGTGCCTTTTTTCAAGTTTGTTAAAGAATCTCCTTCATGGTTTGTGTTGTAGGCTTATTTGTTGTTTGCCTGTGGCAGAGTCTCATGGTATATTGAATTTGTGATGTGTTCTTGCCTATGTATAATTTAAATGAGAAATTGTACATGGTAAGAAATTGCACATGGTGACAGGAAACTAAGCCTTTTGCTTCCTAGAGGAAGGAAATTTGAAGCAGTAACAAATGATGTACAGCACATCATGTGACATGATGTTTTAGTGAGGTATAGCTAAAAAAATAGTATAAGTTGATCGGGAATGATGGAGGGTTGGAGATATAAAATATATTTTGTAATATGTGAGTGTCTGTTTCGAAACAAGTAGGTGTGTGTGTAAGTGAATTCTTTTCATCACATAGATCATGTTTGTATCCATGTAACTGATTCCACTTGGTTTCATGAACATTTCTGTCACTTGTAACAATAATCATTGTATTAAGCAGTTGATGGGTCTAAGTGTATGAGGAGGACTCTGTTAAAAACTAAGGACAAGAGATAACATTGGTTTTATGGCACTGGTCCAGGTTAGACCAGCAATATCTTACATAACAATGATAACAGTAAACTTAGATGTTCTGTTTAATGGCTGTTGTCTCTGTGCTGATAAACCTTGACAGTTTCAGGGTTTATGAAGTTAATTCAGTACTGTTAAGATTACTGCAAATTGTCTCATCAGCCATGTCACAAAATATTAAAACCTCTCACTGGGACAGGGTGGTTTGTACATGAAAGGATGTGTCCAGCTTTCACCTCATCTGTTCTTGTTAGAGTTTTTTTTATACATCACCTCTGAGATGGCATACTCTTATCAACTGTGCTTTTTTAACCCAATCTTTTAGTTCAGCTCGACCCACTTTACATCAGGTCTTGCCAGATCACTAAATTTACCTTTAAACGTATATCATCTGATCAAATAGTTAAATTGATCCATTTGGCATCAGGTCAGATTGCATCATTAAATTCACATTAGATTAAATGAAATTATGCAGTGCTAAATTTTAACACACGTGGTTAGTTGGATAATGGATCAATTAAATCTCATGAACTGACGGTTGAAGTCAGTTGTCCCACCTCACAATTAAAACTGATGTATGCTTTAGGGAATTGTATCAGCTGTTTATACTAGAAAATAATAATGACAGGCATTTTCGTTTATGAATTTCAAATTGTTAAGACAGCTTCCCATCATTATTTGCTACTTTTTTGTTTTTTATTGAAAGTTAGGGTCATTACACTGACATGTTTCAGTGCATGGACTTTGAAAACAAAACATATACTATTAGCAGTGGATGTGAAAACTTATCTGCTACAGAAATGGATTTGGGTATTAGCAAGCCACAGGCTGGAAAGGACACCTCCATTTCTGCCAGTTTCATCCTGAATCTTGTTCATTTTGGATTTCAATAGAGATTATCAAAATATTTTCAGAACTTCTCTAAATTACTACTTGTTCATTATAGGATCATATCATGTGTTGTCATTTAGTATTACAGCATGTGTAAATATCAGCACAAAATGTTTGTGAAGGATAAAGCATTCCCTACCATAAATGGTATCCATTTCTTTTCATTTCTTTTTTTTTTTAAACTCATTTTAAACTGCCATTTGTTCTCATTATGACCAATGATGGGACAAGTCATAGAGCCTTTTCATACACACAATTATTGTGCAGACTGTGAGCTTGTGACAAAACTGTCATTACATTTATCAAACATTCTGTCAAAATATTGTTCATGTAATTGCTTTATAAACAGGATTCATTTCAGTGTGAGTTTTTGTATGCATTTTAACATGTTTTTATACAGCTTGTACTGCAAGAGGTTCATTGTTTGGTTTTATTGACATGTTTCCACATGTATCAGCACAAGAACTTCTTATGTATTGTTACTCATCTTATAGGTAATGAATATATTCATGGCAGATAAGAACTAACTATCAACAACACTAGAACACAGCTGAGCTAAGGGATATAATAGCAGAACTTATGTTTTGGTTTACAGACCTTTTAAATTATAGTGTCAGTCTTGAAGTCTCTCCTGTCTGTGGTGGTCTCTGCACCCACAGATGAACACTTTACAAGGTTAATTCTAGTAGGATGGGCAACTATTTTTCTAAAGTTTTGTGACAGTATGCAAGGGAATGCCATGGTGATGTAGGACGCTTGCATCTTGGACCAGTAAAGAAAGGAGAGGGCAGTGTCCCTCAAAATTTCCTTGGACTATTTTGCTTTTTAATACAATCAGAATTTCTGGCAGAAAATCACAAAGGATATTGGATTGCGTGGTCTGCGAAATTTGAAATGACAGGGCGACTTGCCAACCTTTCTTTTCTCACATAGTAGCTTATGACAAATATGAATACAGATCTGTAACCTTCTAGAATTGGTTATATAGGAAGGAAAAGTTGTAGGGGTTCAGCTGTACTTTTTTCCTTTTTTTAAAACACTGCACTGAAATGGGTTTGAAAATTGTCTATAGTGGCTGTAAGTATTTGCAGATTCTCATTACTAGTGGAGTTTTTTTTTTTTTTTTTAATGACCATATAGCCACGTCAAAATGGTGAATATACAGTTGTTTTTTGTCAAATGAAACTCCAGTGGTGGTTGAAATTGCAGCTTTGGTTAGGATCACTTTTAAGTGTGGTGTAGTGAACTTTTAAGTGTGGTGTAGTGACACCAGATTAGTTATGTTCTTATCACTACCTCAGACTTGCTTTTATGTAATGTAAGCACAGATGTAAGGACACATACTAAAGACGTGGAGTATCATACTTTCTGCACAGAAGTAATGAATAACTTTTTAGTGTCACTCTCATACAGGCCCAGTGAATTAGCTGATCACATCCTATCGAGAACAGGAGCAAACGCATTCATTTTCATAATTGTTATTCTTCTGGTTGGTTGTGCCTTTTTTTTTTTTTTGGTTGGTCTAGAATCTACAGGAAATTTTGTTTTATTTATTGTTTTTTATTGTTGTCAGTTAGGACATCAGTTCAGCTGGATATGCTTACTCTTTTATTAATTTTTTAGCTTTGGTGCTTTCGGAGGGCCACGTCACCCTAACATTGCTTAGGATTGAAGTGAAGGAGACTGTAGTCTGTTATAATGTTATGGTTTCAAACATCTTATCTAGCATTTTATTTTGTCCTCACGCACATACACAATCAGTATGTGTTAAATGAAAATAAGCATCTTATTAGGACAGTGAGACATAAATAACTAAGCATGCATATTCTACAGCAGGAAATATAAAACCACATTATCTTAAAATCACTTCAAGTACAGCTTTATAGTTACAGTGCAGCTCTTAAAGACACATTTTTCCCAGTGGGAGAAGTATTTTCTTGCCATGTGCACTTAACAATAAACTGTGGCTGCTCAACTCAAGTGTTTGTGATCAGTCTGAATATAAAGCGCGTGTATTTAAGAAAAAAAAGTTTATTGAACCTCTTATGTACACCAGACAGTTTTAAGAACCTCACTTGTTTCTTGTGTTTACTTTCATGTAATCATCAACTTTGTATAAGCCAAAATGATGTATCTGAGTGAAATGATGTACTGTTAATGCATTTATTTCCATAGTTAAGTCTAAACCTCCTCTTGCCTCATTGAGATTGAAAAGTCCATGCAGCTTATTGCAGCAGTATGTGGCAGTGTTGAGGTGTCTGAAATTAGTAAATCTGCATTCATGACTGCATGTTCTGTGCATATCAAGTCCTGTGATCACAGGAGCCATGGGAAGGTGTAAAACATTAACTGTGCTCCCACTTCATTGTTTACACGGTTTATTTTAGCCTGGAGTTTTTTTATTCACTCTCACTTAAACAGCAGGTCTGGGAAGGTCAAATTTTTGCATCAGTGTCATGAAAAGGAACAGTGACCTTGGAGTAAGGAACAGCACATATATCCTTTCTCATTTTATCAATATTTGGGGGATTCAGACATTGTTGTCAGACTGTGCAGGAGAATGCTCAAACTGTACTATAGATAATTAATTTACATACTGTATAAGCGCTTTTTTGCATGAGAATCTAATTTTTGTGAAAAGTCGAAATAGCATTTTGCAGGGATCTAATTTTTGCAAGCCCCACATGATGGTTTTTTTCATGAGGATATAAAATAAAGGCATAATTCTAGAGTAATCCAGGATGATCTGACAGGACGGCTGATAAAATATATAGGACAGCTGATAAAATATATGGCAATCCTTATTCATTTTTGATAACTGTCCATATATTGAGGGGTTGTAACTGAAATAACACTATTTGCAATTTCCTTGAGGGTTACTGTTTTCTATGCAATGTTTTTATTAGTAATTAACCCTTTGAGAATATTTTAATAGAACTTTTTTCCACAGGAAGTATTTTTCACATGTGAAGTTCTACTCATGAAATTTATGGAAATTATATCATTGCAAAATAAAAACAACCTCTTCTACAGTACATTTATCTTGTAATGTCAGTAACAGTGAAGACTTGCACACTGTGCATGGAATGGACTGGGCTGCTGTTTAACTAGATACATATCAGGGATTTTCTTAGAGTGGAACCTCACAATCTCCAGTTCCAGGGGACCATCTTGAAAATTTTTTAGACATGTCGTTGTCAGAAGAATGGTCTATATGCATTGCAGGAACTTAACATTTTATTAATCAGATCAAAATTAGTCTAAAATTACTGTAGTGTTGGTGGTTTGTGTTAAGTCTTTGATCTTGCTTGTAATTTTAATTAAAACTCATTTATTACATTGACCTCAAAAGATTTGATGATAAGCATGTCTTTCCTGTTTGTATCAAGTGGCCTGTAAGACTTACATGAGCAAGACTAGGGGACTTGGGAATAATAGTATTTATAAAAGCTTTAGCAAATTTCATTGCAATGATTCATGAGATTATTAAATATAGTATTTTAATATTTTAACTTCAGAATTTTGACTCAAATCATTGCATGATGAAACATGTAAATTTGGCTCATTTGTTGTCGAGAGGTTGTGGATCCTAACCTGTATCTTAAAATTTTAATGAAGCTTACAGTTTTAAGGCACACTGAACCACTGAGCAGTTACTGGTCCACTCTGTTGCATTGTACCTGAACTGCTAATCTTGTTGTTCAGCAAGCTTGAAAGTTGTAGTTCTCTGAAAGTTGTAGTCTTTATGGACACAACTTGGTAAAAGCAAACCATGAAAATGCACATGTGTACCAGAGGAGTGAAACATGCACTCATTTCGATTTATTGGTTCAGTATGGTTTTGAATATTGTACAGTTTTGTCACTGTCATAATGGAAGAAGTCTTTTTATCTCTGTGCTGTTCTATTCCCACCTTCTTACAGTCCACTTGCTCTACTGTTATCCATCGTTCTGTGCAAATAAATTTTATTATTCATAAATGGATCGTGAGCTTCTGTTTCTTTTTTTTTTTTTTTTTTT